>BMAO01029692.1:0-11677 GCA_019973975.1 Trichonephila clavata | reverse complement strand
CTTCAAACTCTCTCTGATTCTTTTGGTACAAAAATTCTAGAAGGTGAACATGTTATTAATATGTTTATGAAAGTATTTATAACTTCTCATTGTATTCATAATTATTAAGAATTGAAAAAAATCTTTTGGTAGGGAGAGTATAATGAATAAAATGCTTAAAAATATCTTTCATTTACAATGATTTTAAAAATAGCTGACATAATTGAAAATATCTCAAATTTAAAATATTGACCTTGTGCATAAAAGATTGCATCAGTTATATCGGTATTAAAACTTGAAAAACATCCTAATTTTCCGAAAAATTACAGACCATTTTCATTACTGTCTATTTTCAGTAAACTCTCCGTAAAAGTTAAAGGAAATAGACTAAACAAACATCTCTTAAATAATTACCTTTAATCGAAGAACAGATTAGCTCTTTCGGTCACTCCTCTCTAGATCGCTTAACTTTTTAAGAATAAATGCATTCATCAAACAAGGAAAAGATCAAAATAAATACACTGTTAAAGTCTTTCTTGACAATCAGAATACATTTAATCGAAAATGACACACAAGCATCATTTTTAAACTCATTAAATGTCCTCAACACCTCACCCTACTAATGAAATCAATCCACTCTTATCTTACTAACTAAAATTTTTTCTGATAAAGCTAATAATACTGATTCAAATCTCAGAACTATTCGAGAAGGTGTTCTTCAGAGTTTGCTAAACTTTTTAGCACTTAAGTCAATGACATACCCCTATTGCGTCGTCCCTTAGCCAGCTTATTGCATTTTACTTTTGTTCTCTGACGGGCTAGACCAAGATTCGTGCTAAATGGTCTTTTCTCCGAAATGGACTATAGAAGACGCACCTGTTTCAACGGCTTTTCATTCTTTCATTCTCCCTAATACATAGCTCTGCTACACATGTGTGGAAGGAATATCGCCGTTGTGTGGAAAAAATTCCAAGGATTGTACTCGTATATCAATGTCGAAGCTACAGGTCTATGTATAGCCCTCTATATAGTTTTCGATATATGGTGACAAGAGGGTCATGGTCTAGATAGGCCTTTGTCCTGGAGGAACAATGATGGTTAGGATCAAGATTGAGAGTGCGGGTGCAGATCCGTGTTCCTTCCATCAGGTTGCCTTATCTCAACACAATAAGTATCTTAGTGTGACTTTATTGAAACAACTTAAATTGTTTCCTTTAATTTCGTGAAGATTTCTATTAAACAGGCATAACAATTTGCTTAAATCTAACTCTGACACTCAGAGCAGTTTTGATCGATGCTTCTCCTATTTGAGAATACGCAGCAAAAATACTCTTAAATAATTCAAAAGAGAGTACAAAATATTATTTTAAGACAGATTCTCAACGCTAGATGGTTTATGAGAAACTGATACTCGAGCTGTAAGCATAGAATTAAATCTTTCTTCAACAAGTTATCAGAAAATATGCCATCAAATTTTTTAAACAAATTGGCAACTGTACAAGTTTGTCTAGTACGAAAATTGATGTATAAATGTACCCCTTTTCCCGCATTTTAAATTCTCATAGACCTAGACAAATTTTAATTGGCTGTGAGTTTTGATATTCCACCTCTTTTTTCGAAACTTTGTGTTGTGTGAGAGATAATAACGACGTAACGTAAAGTAACACGAGGGTTATTGGCGACGTACCTCGTATTTTTGAACCTCGGTCAAGTGATAAGGACGGCATCACCTCATCACGCCAAGAGGAGAACTTAGAATTCGACAGTTTAACGAGCACCAGGGTGCTACTTTCATATCCTGGGTCTACGCACTAAGTTGATTATGTTTGCCAAGATGGCGATAACATTACAATATGGTTACCTTGATATTTTTAACATCTGGCAATGTGGTTGCCATGGGGTAACGTATATTAGAAATAATTTTTATTGGCTTTTTCTTGTGGTAACCCTGTTAATTTCAGACGATTTTAATTCGATTTTTTAAACAATTTAACCATTTTTATTGCATTTGCTCTATTTTGCAAAATAAAACAGTCTTCTGTTTTATTTTGTGCTATTTCGAATATTGATATTTCTAATATATTAAGTGAGTTCTAGGATATTTTATTTTTAAGAATAAGTGTTGTACTTTTAATTATTGCTATAAATATATATCGTCCATTTTCACTTAATTTTACTTTTAAAAATGCTTTTTTAAAGTTCCTTGTTCGATGAAATTCGTTGAAGGAACTTGCAGTTTTTGGAACATTGCACGTTTGCAGTAATTTTTGATATTCATTATGATTTTTAATATACATTATGTAATTTTTTTATAAGATAATATAAAAATACAATTATTATTTTTGTGATATTCATATAATATTCGTTATTTGTAATGTTTTTTAATTATATTTCTTATAATTATTAATATGTTATTTATAATTGTTATTTATTTATAAATATTATTATGTTATTTATCAGCGGTACCAGCACTTGAACCTGCGATATTACGTCACGAGTTGGTAACCATAACTACTAGGTTATACCGTGGCAGCAACTTTGCTTTGCTTTATGTATACGTATTTAAACAAAAACTTTTCCCGTTTTCAAATTTTTCGCTTATCAACAAACGTTCAGAAGCATTTTTTTTTCATATTCTTTTTTTGAAAACCAAAGGATCTTCCTTATCAGAGCATATAATTTGACCCCTAATCTTATTTCAACTATCGGACTTTTTTGCTGTATTAGTATTGGCTAGGGATTGTCCCGTCTACCTCCCCAATCATCTTTATAATTTTTTTTCTGGTTTTCATGCACCTAAGAATTAAATATTAGTGTGTAGTCCTTTTAATTTAAAATTTTTCAATAAATATAAAAGTTTAGTTTATAGTTAGTTTAAGAATTTAATTAGCACTGGATAATGGCACAATTTTTTTAACCATGATAGAAAATTGGAGCCCGACAGGGCTCAATATATATATTTTGGTATATATCTGCCGATATTTTTATTATTATTATTATGTTTAAATGTAATATATTTCTCCCCTGGATTTAATTTCTCCATCATCATACTGTAAAGCGTAAAACTTAGTGGAACTTTATAATTAATCATTATTTTATTTTCGAAAATAAAAATTGAACTTGAACCATTTTCTGAGCTTTTTCTTCGTAAAAATAATTTTTTATTTAAGTTATTGTTATTGTAGTGTATTTAGTCGTTTAAATCATTGCACCACTTTAGGAAAACATTGAGTTGAAAACGAATAAGGTAATTAATTATGAATCGAAAGTTCAAAAAGCACGATTTCAAATTTATGAGGTTAAACTTTTTTTCACAATACTACTTAGCATTATAATTTGGAAACCTACAGTGGCAGAATAATTTAGGATAAAGAATAGGAAAGAAAACCCCTTGTCTTTATGTTATAAATTGTCAAAAGAAAGTGAATAATATCGTCTTTAAAAAATAAACATGCGAAATAAAAATAAGAGGAAAGTCTCTGGCTACATAAATGACATTTTGATGGAACATTTAAAGTTCTTTTTGGAATTCTCTTTCCTTCCTTCCTTCATTTTACTTTTTGACTACGAGCCAAGAATGTTGAAAAGAAAAAGTTTTGCTTTGTTTTTCTGAAGACAACCAGAATAAAAAAGTTAATATATTAACGGATCTCTAGTTTCCAATTAAAAGAATCTCTGGATTAAGGAAGTTTTAATTTGTAAAAAAGTGTATAAATTAAACAAAGGCTCGTAAAAGGAAATGCATAACTAAAGAAACAATTAGCTATTTATATGAGTTCAAGACTCCCGTTTCAAAGTCTTTATCTTTAAGGCCTTATTCTACTTTAAACATGAACTTAATTCGAAATCTGAGTTTCATTTACAGCTACATGCCTTTTGACTAGACACTTTTTTTCACCTCAAGAACATTTAAGAAATATTCATATTCAAAGAAAATATCTGCTTTAAATTTATTAGATTGAGAAATATAGTATGTTTAAAAAGTTTTCTTAATTGTATGGCAAATTATGAAGGGAAACATTATGGATACCATACATGTTATTCTTAGCATGAATAGGATTTATTACGCGATAGAATTAATATCACAGATTATACCTATTTATAGCAAAGTTGCGATGCGGACTGTACTTTTTAACACCCTTTTACACGCTTCACTTGTACGTAACGGAATCTTTGAACTCCCTTTTTACCCACATTAAAAGGTCAGCTTAATTCGAAATTTTGCTCACTTGTCCAGAAGCAATGACAATACAATAATTTAATAATTTTGTTCCATTGTCCTGATCAGGATCATCAGGAATAACGATTTCCCATGTTTAGATTCCCTTTCCAGAATTGGTGAGTAAAAGATTAAGTTACAACTTAGTTCGATTAACTATAAAAGGGTGTTTCTCTTAGTTTTTTTAAAACTATAATTTATTAAGATACAATTTTATCCTATTTGAAAATGTAAATATTCCTTTTGAATGACTTAAATGCGCGAGTCCACCTTTGTATCATTGCAGTTACACTGCATGAATATTCGTAGGGTTTTTGGTGCGGGTGTTGAATGTAGCTCACAATCTGACAATTCAGTAACATCTGATTCGCTATTTGTTTTATTGGCGATAAACATCGTAATTTTGTACCTTCTTCAAGTGACGAGGGCGAAATCTGAGTTGACCTCTTTTCTAACTTCAGCATCACGCTAACAGGAGGTCTTTGAGACTCGAAAGCTTCAACGTGCATCAGTTCCTTAATACGGTGGGTCTTTGACGACTTTAGATTTCAAACTCACGTCACAATTACGCCTCTACAAAGCGGCCACAATAATATTTGATCGGCACATTTAGCTACATAGATATAGTGAAAGTATCAAATAGTTGTTATATAGATATTGTGAGAGTATCAAATATTGGCCATATAGATATAATGAAACAAATTTCATGATTGCAAACATAACATTTTGTTGCTTTAATTAATTTTAATTTAAAAATTTAAAATTTACTACCATTTTGATTTTTATTTCAAATAAAATCTACATCCAGTGCCAAATAAACATGCCCTAAGAAAGTATTGAGAGAACTTTGTATTTTTAAAAATAACTTGATAATTTTCTGTCAAAATTATTGCTCTTCGTTTTAAATTTGATTTAGGTATATTTTTATTTGATTAGCATTGAAATTGAGGGAGTAAACTAATCATTTTGGATGTTCTTATTTGGAACCATAACCAAAAGATCTTTCAATCACATATCTCTCTCCCATCTTCCATTGAAAGACGTGAGGAATTTAAAGTTCAAAATAATTTAATTTTCGACAAAAATTGTTATTTCTCATACAGATTTTAATCATACGAGATGTTTTCACGAGTAAAACTCTCAGGATAATTAGAAGAGTTCTTCCTTACTTGTAGAACATTTATCTGAAAAACGAGAAACAAACCTTAAAAATTCCTAAAATGAAAGGAAATACGTTTTTTAAATAAATTGTAATAAACAGAATTATGATTTTAAAAAATAAGAAAATTTAGAACGTGTGTTTTAAATTCTATGCATTTCTTCCAAACTTCATTTTAAAATTTCGATTTAAAAGTGCTGTTTTGTACCACTTTTTTTGAGAAAATTGTGCTTAAGTTTTCTTTACCTTTTCCCTTAGCTTACCTTCAATCCTTCCGATTCGAGATATATCGTCGCTGTTGGTAAGCACTTCTTAAGATGCTACTTCTTCAAAGACCAACAGAGAATCCAAGAAACCGCCCTCCACGAACAAGAGAGATCCGAACAAACCTTTCACTCAGCAGCTTGGATTCCTAATTCCCGTCTTGTGATGGTTGGGACATCTGGTGGTAATATCTTAGTGTTGGAAAACATGCATCTTGTACGGGAAGTGTCAATCACTGAAGAACTGACACGCTTTCAAAGGTATTGTTACACAAGAAGATAGTAAATTGCCCATTAACTATATTATTAACCCCTTGCGTACCAGACTGCCCTTTCTAGTATCCCCAGAAATCTAGAATTTCTAGGGATACTGATCTTGAAATTACGACGCACATTTCATTTTTCATTTTGACGCTGACTAATGCGCAAGCTCGTTCGTGTTTCGTTTCACTTTCTAAAAATTGTTTGTAAGTCTATTTCTACACTGCTGGCCACTGTAAATACAACACCAAGAAAGACAAGAGATAGCACAACAAAATTTATTTTGTAGACAACATTTGACCAAGTATCAAATGATTAAATTTATAGACTTCTGTGAAGTGTGGTTCCTGCCAGAATCAGTAGCCAGAGTAGCCGCCATTGGTGGAGATCACCGCTGCCACACGCCTCGGCATTGATTCAAAGAGACTTTGGATGTGATCTTGGGGTACAGCAGACCAAGCAGCTTCCACACGTTGCCAAAGCTGATCTGGTGTGGCAGCTGGGGGTGTAATCTGGGTCAATCGTTGAGCTACCATGGACGACATGTTTTCTATCAGCGAAAGATCCAGAGAGCGAGCCGGCCAGGGAAGCAATTTAATCTGGTGATTGACGATGAACCTTTGGACAATACGTGTCACGTGTGGTAGCGCATTATCCTGTTGAAATATGGCTGTGGCTAAGCCCTGAAGGCAAGGAAGGACAACTGGTTCCAACACCTCGGAGATGTAGCGCTTGCTGTTTAAAGTACCGGCAATGCGTACTAGAGGAGTGCAAAAGTGATATCCAATACCGCCCCATACCATAATACCTGTGCAGGAGCAGTGTGGCGGTGCATAGCGCAGCTGTTCAGCATCCTCTCTCCACGGTGTCTCCAGACTCGAATCTGACCATCGTGGTGTTGCAGACAGATGCGTCACTTGTCAGTAAAGACAACTTCATTCCATTCTGCCACCCACATCCTTCTTTCATCGCACCATTGGCAGTGGAGACGTCTGTGGTCCTGCGTCAAGGATAGACCAAGCAATGGACGTCTTGCGGACAGACCACTCTTCTGTAAACGGCGTCGAATGGTACGCGCAGACACTGAATGATGCGTTAAGACTCAATGTGCTGTGCTATGGTTCGTGATGTGACTGAGCGATCCGTCACTGCCATGCGCACAATTTGCCTGTACTCACGTGAAGATTAATCATGTTTTGCTCTTTTGAATGCATTCAAGTCCTGATCAACATTACGTTCTCGAAGTACAAAATGGACAGTAGAACTGAAATCTTAAATATTAAAAATTATAGATGAAGATTAGAGTAGCTTAGAGCAAGCTTTTGCGTTTTCTCTTTTGGAATACTATGTAGAATATCAACTAATAATTCATGATAGTTTCCAATATTCCAAAAACATAATGCAATTTATCCTTTAATGAATTTCATGAAACAAGGAGCATTAGTTAGAAGTAAAATAAAGTGGAAATGCGAAATTTGCAGCAATAATTAAAAGCAAAGCCCCATATTCTTCAAAATATATTCTGGTACCAATGATATTAGAAATAAATAATATTCGAAAGAAGCACAAAATAACACAGAAGACTGAAGCAGCAGTTTGAAGAATGATTGCTATGCATGGTTAAATTTGTAAATAATTCAAATTAAAATCGTCTGAAATAAAAAGGTTATCGGGGAAAAATAAGCTATAAAAATAAACTATAATATATGACATCTCCATGGCAATCCCATTACCAAATGATGAAAATATCAAAGTAACCATATTGTAATGTTATTGCCCATTTTGGCAAGCATAAGCAACATCTTGGCGCTTAGCACTCTGGTTTCAAATTAGCATTAAAGCTAGTACGAAAAAAAGTAGTTAGGTCACAAAAATTACAAATGCATATTATTTTTTGAACAGTTTGGATGAAAAAAAATTTTGTTTTGAAAAATTTTTAATGAGATATATATGCACTGAAATTTTTTTTATTTCATGTGGCGTTGTGTGGGAGTTTTGCAAAATTTCAAATATTTTGCTCTTAAAAATTAGGTTAATCTAAGCTTTAACTAATTTATGTATAGACTATGAAGTAACTAATTTATATACAGTTGACTATGAATTCTATTGAATTCTCAAACTATGTTCTAGTACCTCCTATTGCATAAAATGGTTTGCCTAAATTCTCGAGCTGTATGAAATCGAAACCGCGTTATAAATGATTACCTAATTTGTATTCCATTTTTGCAGAGAAATTACTATCATTTTTGTTAGTTCTGTAAATAACTGCCGAAGAAAAAAGAACAGGGACATAACATTGCTTATATTTTTAGCTCGGATATTTAGTGAAGGCTTATAGTTTTATTTTTCTTCTAAGGATTCCTTCAGAGGGATTTCTAAAACTAAGAAAGTAAAGAGTTGTATTTAATCAAATGTACGAATCTTGAACATATTTTTCAGTTCCGTGAATATTGAGGATCAGAATGTGTCTTGCATTGTCTTAACTTCTGATGGATTTTTATGCAGTCATGGAACTAGTTCTGTTTTATGGTTCGAAGACAACTTCAAATTACACAAAGTTTTGAGTGTGAGTATAGTATTTATTTTGTATACGATACTACGCATAAATGATTAACAGTGATTTCTCAAGAAATCTGTTACAAAGATGACTCTGGCTCGCCTTATATATAATGAATATCACATTCATATTGTGACGACGTCACATAGACAAGACTCACCCCCTGTACATGTCAAGTCTGATATATGGAAAGCCGGTGGCTCGCTTGTGGGTTGGAGACAGAGCACGTGGCTTTGGCATCATTGCCATGTGTTTGGCATCTGGACTCACGACGCCGGTGTGACTGAGAGCACAAAGGACGGGATATAGCTATAATTGTGAGTCAATAGGCAGTACTTGTTTGTCTTAAAAGACTGGTGTCTCGGCGGACGGCGGCAGATCAATTCAAAGAGGAAATAGTGGTGAGGTGGATCATGAACCAGATGTCGGACTGTCGTGAAAAACATTCGAGAGGGACCAGAGCCATTGTTCGGCCTGCACCAGTGATGGGCTATTGAGACTGAGGTGCTAGGTGCAAAACTTTGGGGCCTGCCAATGAGAGTTGACCCGCCCTTGAGGCTTAAAAGGGTTGTTTAGAGAAAGGAAGAGATCGACTCACGAGACTGGATCCTGCGAAAAAGACGAACGACTGATTACTTGAGCGAGCGGAAAGAAAATTGTGGGGGCAAGCGCCCACAGGATGGAAAACTTCTTCACGTGTTAGTCTGGACGCGATGGGCAGTGAGAGGAACGCTGACGGTTCCTGATCCCTGATCTTGCCGGAGTAAAGAAACTTATGGGGCGAGCGCCCTTCAGACTATAGAAAGTCGGATAAGTAAGACCGAAGAAGGAAACGGACTGAAGATAGCGGCACAATGGCTCATCAAAACTAAACTGTGTCTTATATTTGAACTCATTTAATTTTGCTAGGTAGTAGTCTAGAACAGGGATCAGCAACCTTTTAGCTGTGGCGTGCCAAACAAATCTACCAATATAATTCAGTGTGCTAAACAAGAAATTTTTGAAAAACTTCGATTCCCGTAGTAATGCATGAAGAATTGCAGAATAGAGATCAATATATAAATTTTGCATCATGTACAGATATTTCTTAACATAAAAATAAAAAGTTAAAATAGTATACATATTGTGTATATTTATTAATATAAGAAATAGACAACTTAAAGTATAAGCATTTTCCACCATTAAAGTCAAATAGGATAAATAAAAATTTTAAGGCTAACCTTATGTTTGCACCGTTCTACTTTCATATCACAAAATTAAGGGCAATTAGTGACTTTCAATTTAACACGATTCGGATTATTCAGTTAAATAATTTCTTAGCATACTCGAAATATTTTTCATATGAGGAAAGATTTTTTTTTTACTTAGAAATGTATAAGCAGCGGATATGCAAAAGCGGAAAGCAGAGTACACACACACACACACACACACACACACCACACACACACACACACACACACACACACACACACACACACACACACACACACACACACACACCACACACACACACACACACACCACACACACACCACACACACACACACCACACACCACACACACACACACACACACACACACACACACACACACACACACACCACACACACACACACACACACACCACCACACACACACACACCACCACACACACACACACACACACACACCACACACACACACACACACACACACCACACACACCACACACACACAATTTTCTCTCTTCAAACATTAAATCTCTTCAGCAATGATATTCAAAAATTTACAAAATAGCTGTATATTTATCTTTAGATTTATTATTTCAGATTTTTTTCGTAATTCCGTTTTTTTAATAATTCTGAAGATGTTTGTTAAGTAAGAGAAATCTATTTCAAATTTATCAACATCTATTCGCTCAAAAAATGACAAATTTGTAGAGTAGTGTAGCGTGCTACTGAGAGTTGCACCACGTGCCATAGATTGCCGACCCATGGTCTAGATGATTGTGTAGTCGAAAGATGAAGTTCATTTTATCTTATGAACCAGCTTTGCGCGTTATCTCGCTACCAATGCAACATTTATGCCACACAGAACAAGTAGAATAAGAAAGCAAAGGTTTGGAACTCTTTACATATCACCAAGATAAATATAAAGGTACTTTTGGAAATAAAAGGGAAAAAAATGGAAATGCTACTTATTTTTAACACCCTTTTGTAAGCTTCCATCGTATGTAACGGAATCTTAGAACTCCATATTTTTACCCACTTTAAAAGGTCGGAATAATTCGAAATTTTGCTCACTTCTCCAGGACCGATGACAATACAATAATTTAATAATTTTGTCCCTTGTCCTGATATCAGGATCCTCAGGATTAACGATTTTCCATTTTCAGATCCCATCCCGCATGTGGCGACTAATTTCAGATCCTATTTCCTGATTTGGCGATTAAAAGATTAAGTTAAAACTTGGTTCGAATAACTATAAAAAGGTGTTTTTAGTTTTTTAAACACTAATTTATTTTACTTATTCCTTTTAATGCATTAAATGCATTACTATAAATACTATTAGTTTCGGTTTGAAATTTAAATTTGCAGTATATCCTAAATAGTTCGTTAGAGAATCAAACTATTTAGTATAAACATTAAATGCAAGATTTTGAATTGGTAGTTTGGGTAGAACTTCCTAAAGGGGAAAATACATAAGTATGAAAATATTCTCAAAAACGAAGCGCATATATTTATTAAAAAGTAATCTAAGATAATTTATTCTTGAATCTATTGTAAAAGAAAATTTATTTTCCAGATCCCTGAATCTTCAAAAGAATCTCGAGTGATTCAATTATCTATGAATGTTCTTGAAGACACAATCACAGCATCTACCAAAGATGGTCGAATTTTGGTCTATTGTTCGAAATTTCGATCAAATGTAAAATGTTTTTATCTTTTGACCAGAATATTTGTTTTAAAAAGGACATAAATTTAACATCCTTGCTTGGATATTTAGGCCGTTTTCTTTGAAAGTGGTGTAAGTCCATTTTTGACAAAAAGTTAGTTAATTATAACATTGAATGCAATCTTCTATCTTTATCTATGAACAGTTCCCAAAAAAATCTTTCAAAATTTTCCTTATTTTATTAGTATAAATTTACGTAGTTAATAAAATACAAATATGCATAATTACTTCGAAAGAGAGGCAAGTATCTCCACATATAATATAAAATGGACTTACGCCACTGTCAAAGAACCTGCCCATTTATA
>BMAO01029690.1:0-19237 GCA_019973975.1 Trichonephila clavata | reverse complement strand
TTAATTCTTTTTTTAGATGTAAGACAAGAATTAAACAAAGCTTCTTTCCTATGTATTTTAGTCGAAATTTTCTGATATTTAATACTTCATTGGTAACTTTTTGAACACTTCTTTCAATTCATATAAAGTATATTTATTAAAATTTCAAAATTTTAGAGATGCTTATTAATTTTGGGTAAGAGTCAATGTATATTCAGTATCTCAATTACATGCTCTACAACTTACTCCTGCAACCTATACATTTATAAGAAAAGATTGGATATCTTTTGAACGTTCCTAACTAAACTCACTACTTCATTGTTTTGAAGAAATTACTTTATTTAAGGTACCATTTTTGAAAAATATTTATGGAGACATACATATATATGTAAATGTACCATTATTTCACGATTTCTAAAAATTAAACACTTTTAAAGTTTTTTACACTTTTATAAAATTCCAATTTTTTTTTAAATTACTTATTTTTAGTGATTTATGCTTATTAGATTATTGGAGACAAAGTTAGTATAGAATTGAAATTCTGTTTCCTTGCTGAATTTTAATAATTATTTGTATAAGTAAAACTGGAAAAAACACGATTTTTTTTTTTAAATATTAAATTTAAGATTTTTTAAAGAATTTACTAGATTTCTCAGACCTAAATCCATATTAACGTTTATAGATCCTATACTTAGGAGTGTATACAAAAAAAATCAAAACTCTATATTGAACAGAAAAAAAAAGGATTAAAGATTAGAAAACAAATATTCAAAATCAAAAGTCTTAGAAAAACAAATTTAAAATTTTTAAGGGCATAAAACAAAAACTAAACATGCATGCCCTAATCATGCCTCATGTTATACATTAAAACACTATAATTAATTTTGAGTGAAAACATTTCTTTTAATTAAAAATATGATTTTTGCAGAATATTCATAGCATTTGTTACGACGACAGAATATTCAGCTTTATATTAACTTAATATTTTCACAAACGTTTTAAGCACAAAATAATAATACATAACATATATATATACGAGGGCATTTCGAAAAGTAAAGATACAAAGGCTCGCATTCCTTAAAAAAAACCACTTATTTAGGAAACGTCAGTTACATCTTACTCACTGGATTATTTATTATTTTTCGACATAATCACCTCCGTTATCCAAACATTTGTTAAGTCGGTGTACAAGCTTTTGTATCCCACAGTCATAGAAGGTTGCCGCCTGTTGTCGGAACCACATTTCAACTTCATCTTTAATCTCATCATCGTCGTGGAATGATTTTCAACCAAGATGTGATTTCAGGTAACGGAATAAAGGGAAGTCGCTGGGCTCAAGGTCCGGGCTGTATGGCGGATGGTCCAATACTTCCGTTTGAATTGTTTGAGTAGTGCTTTGGTTACGAGCGCTGTGTGAGGCCGAGCGTTGTCATGAAGCAAGCGGACTCCATTTGTCAGCATTCCCCTGCGTTTGTTTTGAATCGCCCTTCGAAGACGTTTCAAAGTCTGGCAATATGCAGCAGCATTAATTGTCGTTCCGTGAGGCATAAATTCCAATATAAGAATGCCTTAACTGTCCCAAAAAACAGAAGCCATGTTTTTTTTCGCTGAAATTGAAGTTTTGCATTTCTTGGCTTTTGGTGAATTCGAATGGCGCCATTGCATTGATTGTTGCTTGGATTCAGGTGTATGGTGATAAACCTACGTCTCGTCACCTGTCACAATGGGATCAAGGAACTCCTCACCTGCTTCCGCATAGTGTGTGAGGAAGTCGAGTGCAAAGCCCATCCTTTTCTTTTTGTGTTCTTCCGTTAACATTTTTTGGAGCCCAGCGCTCACACAATTTCCTGTACCCTAACTTGACAGTCACAACTTCATCTTCATAAAGAGTGGTTATTGACACTTCCGGTATGATCTGATGCAATTCTTTCAAATTGAGACGTCTATTCGCACGAATTGCTTCCTCCGTTCTCTGAAGAAAGGCATCAGAGATAGCAGATAACGGACCTTTTCTTTCTTGACATGAACATCGGTCCTACATTCAGAGAAATGACAACATCATTTCGTTACATTTTGTCGATTCATAATGGTCCAATAAACAGAAACAATTTCTTTGAGAATATCCGCTGGTCGCTGACCTTTTGCATGAAGAAAACGTATGACGGAGCGCACTTCGCATTTGGCGGGATTCAGAATGGCACAGTCATTTTAAACACGACCTGCTCCAACCAAAATCAACGTTGAAATGCCGAACGACCGCGAGAAGAAAGCTAATGGTTCTAGGTTAACACCTGTGTTGCCAACTTGCTCGCCAAAACTTTTCTTTTCCTCTGGCGTACGGTGTATCTTTACTTTTCGAAATGCCCTCGTATATAAACTATTTTTTTTGGTTTTGTTTCTGTGTTAACGCTTCAATTTTTACACGTCATTTTGCGCGCGTTGTTTGACTAAGATGCATTGTCTTTATTTCTCATTTGGTTAGCTTTCTTACATGTAAGTTTTTGCTTGCTTTTACTTTAAAAAAATTATTTTTTACATTCATCTCTTTGAAGGAAACCGTTCTTTTCATACTTTAAATTTCATTTTACTGTCTGGTGCAAAATACACGTGTGTTAGTTTTAGGCCTAATTTTTCAACATGTTTCTGTTTTTTTCTATTATGTGGAAAATTTCTGTACGGGTAAGGTGGATCTATTAAGCATGCTTTACCCTGATTTCGCTGGTCCTAATTCAACGACAGCTTTAGAAATCAAAATAGGTCTCAATTTTAGTCCACGGACTCTTTTGGTTTCTTCCATTTTAAATTTCTAACTCTGCTTCATGTTATGCATATTTTTAATAAATCTAGTACAATATTCATTTCCATCATTTATTTTCTAGTTATGCTTCTTAGAATCTGGTTTCTATCTTTTAGCTTTGTAGGTCGTATAATTTTGTCTTATTATTTTATTTCATTTTATTACACAATATATAGAATAAAAATTTTTCTCAGTTTTAAATTGGAGCAATTTAGCAAGTTTAAGTTTTGTTGCGTGACTTTAAAATACTATAATAAAGTACTGCATTATAATTACTAAAATGTAGTTTGGCATATCATGGAAGCATTGAGATCTTTCTGCAATATTTGAATTCAAAACATTTGTGTTCTGAAGTATCATTATAGTATCAGCTGAAGGCTGGATTTTAGATTTATCGTTTTCAGTAGTATTTCATCTCTTTCAAATACTTTTTCTCATAGCAATCTGAGGAGGTTTTTGCTGTGGCATTTTCTTAAAAAATGATGAAATCAAAGTAAAAAGCTTCTAATTTATATAAACTATGTGTAAAGCTAAATGTTGGTCATGAAATCAATCTCAATTAAGTAACTATGAGAGAACTCAAGAAACTTAAAATAAACGCTTACTCTCGCTCATAAAGTTAATAAACGCTCACTCTCGCTATAAAGAATCAAATACATTTCTGTATGTTTTGCTAAATAATTTCATCATTTATATACAAATTTTTAGTACGCTAATAGAATCTTAACGATATTGTGAATTTTCGATACTATATATAGAAAATATTATAATGCATTCCATACCAATGAAGAATATTTGTCTTTTATACATCCTTATTTGCAAACATAAAATGAATTTTTTTTCCTTACCTCAGTTCTTCTCAAACTTTCAATATTTCTGACTTAATGTCGATTATAATTTCCATCGCACACACCCTCTCCCATACAATATCAATGTATTGAATGCAATAATATTGTACTATGACAGAAAACTACAATACGACTTTAATATAATTCGTACAGATTGTCAAGATAAGTATCAAATTTTGTACATAATTTTGTATATGACAAACCCTTCGAAAAGTCACTAGTATTAATAACCATAACTAAGTTTAATTAAGTTTAAATTAATTATCAAATACATTCTGCAGTACTGATATATTTGTAAGTATATTTATTATCACAGAGTAAATGTGCCAGAATGCATTTCGTTTTGCTTCTTCCCAGTAAATTAATATATATTTGTAAAATAATCTTTTATTTTTGAATTTTCGATGTGCTCGTGCCCCACGCGTAGGATTATCACACCTCCCTAAGGGGGCACGCCCCCCAGTTTGAGAAACGCTGCCTTGACCTTAAAAGAGATGGCTAGAAATAAATGCTAAAAATCTTTTGAATTATGACTTATTACTTAATGTTACTGTTCATCCCACAAATAGCAATCAGAAATGATAAAAGCAGCTTTTAAAGTATGAAATGTTAAAATACGTTTTATTCCATGCTTTTAGGAACTTTGTACCTCTTTAAATTTAAAATGCATTCTGCAAACTTCACTTCAATCCTTCAGACATCCTACCTTTTTCTACAGATAGCTATTCGTACTCCCAGCATTCAAACAAGAATGCGAATTTCATATTTCATCTTTCACATTTGAAACCGTTCTGCAACTCATCTGAAAACTCTGAACGTATTTTCTTAACTCAGTAAAACTTCGAATGTACTATTATTCCTCCGCTTGCCTGTATCCCTCCTCTCCCTCCCCTAAATGTGGAAAGTCGTCTGCGTGTGGAAGATTTTAACGAGAGTCCATTCGGTTAGTTTATTTTAAGTCGTCTGCAGTTTTAATTCTCTTCCATTTGCTAAAGAGGAGAGATGAGCCAGTGTTCCGAATGTCTCGGTAATCCCCTCTGGCAGTGTGGAGAGGTAGGTGCGGGGAGGCTGCTCGAGAAAGGCGAGAAAAGTTAGGAAGGGAGATGCATAGTTATAGTAGGTTCTATGAGGCGGAAGGCAACCCAAGTCATAGAATGATGAGTTATGAAGAGGAAAAGAGCTGGTTTCAAACTAAGTTATTTTAGTTTAAAGTGAATGAATTATAAAATTAAAGTTTCACTTTTGATTTACTTAGTTTGTGTGTTTTTGTGAGATGTTCGGAAGTAATCAAAAAATGATCTTAATGCTGTGTAAGTAAAAATTGTAGGTGTGATTATTTATTATAAAATGTTTACCATTTTATCAGTGATACATACTAATACATCTAAGTAATACTAACATCTAATTATCTAACTCAAAATATTAAATTACTCAAAACATTAATTTTTTATGTGTATTAAAACATCAAGGGAATGATAAAAATATCTTTTTTTAAATTAAATTAGTTAACTACACAAGAAAGAAGTAAACATCCACAGTATTCAGTATATGTAAAAATATATTTTTGTTTTAATTCCTACAATTAGTTCAGACACTCTCTCCCTTTATATATTGATTTAAATATATTTAATCTTTAATAAAAAATACAAGTTCAAATACATTTTTTTAAAACTTGTAGTAGATAACACTTGATATCAAAACATTTTTTTCAAATATTAATTCATTAATTAAACTTTTTCTTTGTTGACCTAAGTAGGAATCGACTTAATTTTTTTACATTACTGTTTAATTGCATCATAAATAACAACTGAAACGATCGGTGTACTGATTTTAGTACATCATTACCTAAAAACAACACAAAGAGTGTAAAGAAATAATTAGTAATAGTGTAACTACTTTTTAAAAGATTTTGTTATTCAATTGAAAATAAAATCCACGCTGTTGTCTTTGAAATAATGGCTTTGGGAAATAACGTGGGTGAGTGAGTGATTTGGGGTTTATTGGCGCAAGAGCCGATTTCGGCTATACTGCGCCAAACATTTGTTTTAATATCTGTGGTCTAGACGGGAAGAGAAAGAAAGAATGAATTGAAAGACAAGAAAGAGGGTCGAAAATAGAGAAGGATCACTAGGGTTCCCCGGGTTCGTGAAGCTCGTGTTTACCAAAGACAGTAAACCCCGTGGGAAAAGGAAAAGATCACTAGGGCACCTCGGGATTGTGACACCCGTACTCACCTAAAGAAGGTGAGCCCCCCTGAAGGGGGGGGGAATCACGTGGCACTGCAAACGAATTTTTCATTCTATATAAGTAAATCTTATTAAATGATCGGATGGTAGTAAATGTAGAAAGGTTATTTAAATTCGAATATATATATATAAAAAATACTACACATTTTACTGATTTTAGCATCTTTAATGTCCGAACTTGAAGCATACATACACAATACAAAAGTAAATTCATACAACAACAGAAAAAGTCCTTATAGTTAATTTTGTTTTCGGTTGAGAGTTGAGTAATATTTCCACCCCCATTTGACGAGGAGACATATATGGCATGGTAGTTGATGAACCCTGGATAGAAACATAACATAAATGCTGAAAATCGAATATGAAGCTGTCTTCAGTTGATCAATTATTAGTCAATTTTAACATTTTTTACTGTCTTTATATGATGCCCTTAAAGTGGATTTTAAATTTTGGAAATAGTGAAAAGTCACAAGGTTTTAAATTGGAGGAACAGCCAAGCATTGTCGCAATTAGGGCGTCTGGATAACAAAGTGATATACAGCTTTTTGCCTAGCAATGTTAAATATTAGTACTAATATGCACTATGAAACTATTAAAGAAAATAAAATACATTAAATAAAAAATAGTTCAGCTAGAGATAATAATTTAAATTCTTTTTAGCATTGTATGTAACATGCATGGGATTCCTAATTTCCCATTCTTAACTTTTTCGGTCTGAGCTGAGGCTATAATTAGTTATCTCTCTGTACTGATTGGTTTAATATTTATGTGCATGTTCACGAAAAGCGCTTAACAGTAAAATAGAATTTAAGAAATTCCGAGTATGCATATACTACGAAGTACAATGGATGCATATATTTTTATAACTACAAAAGTCTGAAATTAACATGTAATGATGCTACATCTTTTTCACATATTTAAAACTAACGCAAAATTGACAAAGATGAAAAAATAAGTAGAATAACCATGTGGATATAATAATAAATTGAATTATAAACACAAAAGTCAGAGTAAAAATTTATCTTTAAAAAGTGACACAGAGGAGATAAGAGAATTGTCCTGTATTTGAAACGTTCTTCTTTGATTCGTAAGTCAATGTGACAGTGATAAAAGTGTCATCCGAATTCACCAACAAATGTTTAATTCGTGATGCGTGAACAATTAGAATAAAAAACTATAGCTGCACATTGGAATTTTCTGATAACATCCTCATGGCTTTTGTCAATTTTTAAATCCTCATTCAGTTTTGAGGGGATTACCCATTTTAAGTGGTCTATTTCTTTGCCCAAAATGCTCCGAAAAAGGTACATTTTTTATGCATATAACTAAGCATAACACTTAACAAAATGCGGAAATAGAAGAAATTTTTATTTTAATTTTCAATTTCAAAGTTTTTAAACTGTTTTTTTTAAAATTTTATAATTGTGAAACACAAAAACCATTAAAGGTTTACGTTTTACGAGTACACTTTGCCTGCTATGAAGAATATTTCATATGTCTTAAGAGAATTTCTATCATATACTTGCGAGAAAAATTCATGTTCGTACTTCTTTATCAAATGGTTGATAATTTTGTATATGCATGCTTATATACACTCATGTCCATAAATTAAGGATAATGAAGTTCAGGCGAAGAAAGAGATAGAAGTAAAACAAATTTGACTTATTTGTAAAGTCTATTTATTAAACAAAAGGGAAACAGCAAAAAAGATGCTATATGTTTGAAATAATTAATAAAAATTGCGATTTTTACTCCCTGGAGCAAATTTCAAAAAAGAACCTATTTACAAAAAAAAGTATAACATGGTTAGTATTATGGTTAATACGGAGTATGACTCCCGGACGATTCAATACAGGCCTTACAACGCCTACGCATGCTGAGTATCAAATTAACAATCTGATCTTGGGGAATATTACACCACTCATCCAGTAATGGCCTCCGAAGTTCCGGTAGACAGGTGGGAGGGGGTTGACGGGCTGCAATTCGTCGGCCAAGCATATCCCACACATGCTCTATTGGATTCAAGTCCGGTGAGTATGCTGGCCAAGCCATACGGGTGATATCCTCCGATTGAAGGCATTCGTCTACAATGTTTGCACGGTGAGGACGGGCGTTGTCATCCATAAACAGAAATTCAACTCCCATGGCACCCCGAAACAAACGAACATGTTGTTCCAGAATGACATCCCGATAGATGTGGCCTGTCATCATTACACTCTGAACATGCAGGTCAGTTCTGGAACTAAGAATAATTCCTCCCCATACGAGCCATCCTGCGCCACCGTAACGGTGTCGTTCAATGGTGTTCTCTTTGTGGTAACGGGTACCTGGCGCTCTCCATACGAAAGACCGACGAGAATCAGACTGAAAACTAAACCTGTACTCGTCGGAAAACATCACACAAGACCACTGTTGTGGTGTCCACAATGCATGCTCTCTACTCCAGGTTAATCGCAGGCGACAGCGAGTTGCGGTAAGGGGAACACATCTGACAGGCCTACGAGCATATAGACCAATGTGCCCTAAGCGTCTGTACACGGTATGCCTTGAAACTGTCGTACCGGTAGCTGAAGAGAGCTGACGAGATAGGTCTGATGCTGTGCTCCGTCTGTTTCTTTTGGCAGTAACTGCCAAATACCGGTCCTCATTCGGCGTTGTAACTCAGGGGCGACTTGTGCTGTAACATCAACTCACATTAACATCATCTTGGAATCGTTGCCAAGCTTGGAGATGACACTCTGGGCGATTCCAAGTTACTCGTACTTCCAGCTGGTACGTCCACATTACAGTCGTCCGATAGTTCTACCACTTAAAAAATCATCCGAATGCTTCCTTTGTGCCATAACTATGCGGTTATTGCACTGAAAGGCTTTTAAAGCGCTTGTGAACAATTTTACTTCTTTGCCACCATTCCTTATATACCCCTCTCTTACACTCTCGTCATTGTGACGTACTATCCGCGCCATCTGGTGGTTTCCTGTAATTTGCATATTCTTCTTCAAGATGTGTGTGATAATTCTACAGGTGAAATTTTTATTTTAGAGTTCAATTTCTGTGTGATTCTGAATTATCCTTTATTTATGGACATAAGTGTATATACACACACAATTTAAAGCATGGTGTAATATTAAGACTTATATTGCACTGGGGACATAGATAATATTGGCTTTTTTCGATTACTTAACTTTTTCATTTCTTGTCAAGGAACAAATTGCACATTGTCTTGCCAATCCCTGTTCTTCATCGAACATTTTCAAAAATATAAATTCATGCTACTCGTGAAAATTCTCGCATTCACCATAAATAAAATCCCGGATGAGAAGTACCATGGTCTAACTGCATCTTTTAAAACTCTAGTACTAATAATTGTATTACGAGAATTAGAAACATGGGCAAAAATCAAAGATGGAAAAAAGAACATATTAGAGGCTGTGCATAGTACGGACAATCCGGTTGTGGACGACTTTCTGTAGCTTGTACGGTGTATGGGCTAAACAGTTAAGGGGTTAAAATGGAATTTAAGAAATCCTGAGTACGCATATATTAAGAATACAATGGATGCATATATCTTTAATAACTGCAAAAGTTTGAATTATATGTATATTAAGATGTAATGATACTGCATCTTTATGCCATTTTAAAAATTAACAAAAAATTCACAAAAGAACAAGAAGAAATGTATAAATACAATAATAAACCTAAACATAACGCAAAACTCTAGTAAACAATTTTCTTTAAAAAGTGCGTGGATGCAGATAGTAGTCTGGTCTTGTATTTCAATAATTTTCTCTCTTCTTAAAACAACATGAGCATGGTAAAAATGTCATCCAAATTCAACAACCGATGTTTCATTCTTGATATAATTAGAGAAAAATTAGAATACAAACTCTTGGTGCTCACTGGAATTTTCTGAAACTGGCGAAGCAAACTATCCTCGCGGTTTTTTTTAATCCTCATTCTGTTTTGAATTTATTAAGTGAGTCTTCAAAATACAAACACTGGTTAGCGGATCATCAAATCTATTGTACTATTTAATCCGGCGTATAAAGCGCACTGTAACGTCGTGGAACTTGGTAGCGAATTGTGACGCCACGCTAATCATAAACAAAAAACTTTTGTTGTGTGTGTGATCCAAAATTGATTTATTTACTTTTTACTATCAAAAGATCACTATGAAGAGAAAAAGAATTCGGTTACAAGTGTTAGATCCATTTAGCCAGTTCTATTTAGTGTTGGTGCTAGTTCTAATTTATACAGTCTATTGCGTTGGTGTCCACTCGTCGCTTCTTCTTTAATCGCCCGTTGGATACTGCCTCAGGAGTCACTCTCGCTAGTCCATTGGGTTCTGTCTCGGGAAACTATCGTCGTGCTTAGATCCGGAGGCTCACGCCTCGCGCTAGCTTCCTATATCCGTCAATTACGTCTCGCAGGTCGATCGTCGGAGTTGGTTGGGAGCCTTCGCGCTCCTTCCTTCGTCAGCAGGCTTATCTTTCGGGAATCTATCGTGGGAGTCTATCCGAAGTCATCTTCTTTCGAAGTCCTTGGGTCCACTCTTTTAAACTTTAGGGGCGGGTCCATCCACGCCCCTCATCAACCACTATTGGCCGGCCTCATGGTTTTGCACCCGGCACCAACGGTCTTGTACGTTCTCCATTCGAGCAGAGATAACAAAAGTTCCGGTCCCTCTCACAGGCCCCCGGCGACAAAGGCTTGGCAGACATCTGGCACTTCAAACATCTCGCCGCCGTCTGCGGAGGACCCAGCCTTTCAAGACGGACAATCACTGCCTATGAATGGAAAATAATGCAGTGATGCCCAGCTCATAGTGTTTGCCAGTCACACCATCGCCGACAGTCCAGCTGTTCGGCACAGCACAATGCAGCCAAAGCCACGTAGTCCCCAGCTGTGGAGTCTCTAATGAATAGGGGTGACTCCTCCATTGTGACGACGTCACAGCACCTATACTTTTAAGCTGCAATTTTAAACTTTTATGTACATTCAACTTATAACGCACACTTTCTTTACTACAAAGAAACCTGAAATGTACGCATGCAATGCCTTTATCTTTTTTAGCCATTAATCCGTGATACTGTCCCAAGCGTTTGAAATAATTGTCTACTTATAAAACTACAACACCTTAAATTCATAGAGAATGTTATTTCTTTTAAATAAAGAATATTTTGATATATATATATATATATATATATATATATATATATATATATATGTAAGGGTAATTAAATTAGATCTAAAATTAAATAGCTAGCCACTTCTAACTTTTATTTTCCCGTTACATCTTCAATTATTAAATTTATTACCCAGTTCGGGAATGGAGAACACATGGCTTTAACAGATCTTCCGCCACTCCTACCATTAATTTTTATTACCTAGTATTTCAAATATACCTCTTCAATAAGGAATGTACTTGAACAGGCATCTGGCTTTTGAGAAGCCGCGGACTCTTGATTTTTAACACGCGCGTGTCCGTCTCTCTCTCTTTCAAAACAGATTACAAAATGATTTTAATGGAATAAAGACAGTTAAAATAAAATGTTTTGATGTTCATTCGAAAAACCACGACATATATATGTGACGGATCTATACGGTCTTTTGATTAACCTCCTCTATTTTCTGTAAGATAATTTATTTATTTCAACCAATCTTCACCGAGAGCCAGGCGTGATTTATGCAAATAAGATATATTATATAAGTTCGGGTTTCGCGAGTTAAACGGTTAAGTAAAGTGAAGTAATAGAAGAGAGAAGTCAAGTGAATTGAAGATCGGGACGTCAGCACAAGTTGTTGACAATCTTAGATAGTGGTTACGTGTGGAGGTACGCGGAGGGAAGCGGATTGAAGATTGTGAATATTCTTATTACAGAGCGTGGATTCGTCACCCGTTCTCCCAGCCAGTGAAAAGGCGAAATCATCACGAAGGAACAGCCAATGTCAAAAATAAGGTCAGTGAGGTTATTTGAGATATTGAGATTATTCGTGTGTGGCATAGCCGTCCGTAATTGTGCGCGTTTAAGCTTCCTAGATTCGGTTGACGTTCTGAATATTCCGCTAGTAGTAATTCCCCTTTTCGTACTCCACTCTTATTTGTTTTTCTTAACTGAATTGTGTGTTTCTTAACATTGATGTTGATTAGAATCAATAAATCTATTTGATTTGCAATTATGTCTTTTGATCATTTAAGTCCGCCTACACATCTCGCAGTATATTCAGATAGACAGGGAGACAGTAGTGTAAGGAGTGGCTTTCAGTCACAACATATATATATATATATATATATATATATGGGAATCTAACCGAAATCTTCCGAAAAAGTTAGATTCTTCAGATGGCGAGATTTTTATTTGGCAGAGTGTGTGTCTAGGGTTTTTTTAGGATTAACGGGTTATAACTTTTAGAAATAAATTAGACAATATAGAATAAAGAAACTAATTTATTATAAACTATAGGAGAGTATTTACACGGGGAATATTATACAGAAAGAAATAAGACATGCAATCAATTAAAAGTACAGTAACATTAATATAGGAAAGATAGATAATTCCTTTTAGGAGGACGTTAACGATTAAATGAAACTCATTATTGGATGTGTAGGTGACTTACCGCCAGTTGTGGCGAAGAAACGCGGACGCGCTGATACGATGTTTATTCGTCGGTAGTTAGAGGGCCTCTGACGAAACCAAAACGAGTGAGCTTTTTAATAAGCACGCTAGATGGCGTTGCTATGGAATGCTTTTTTAATTAACATTGCCGTCCTCTGCAAAGGGATGATCTAACCTTTTACAAAAAAAAGTGTTAGTTCTATGGGATATCCTACAAAATCACCCTCCTCTGACAGAGCTGGTCTCTCAGCTCTTACAGAGTGTTAAGAGCTATATTACTTGCTAAAGAGAAAGCTAAATTAGATTCAGCTATAACCATTAATTTTGTGATTTATAAATGTTTATGCAATAACCATAAAAAATATTGTTCTTAAAATAATAAAATTTTACAGATGAAAAGATGTATACCCAATATTCACATTTCCGGACCTAAAATAAAACATATAATACCAAAATATTCTATATTACGACCTACAATAATGAAATACTATATCACAAAAAAAAAATCCTTCGAATAGGTCGAAAGGTAAAGAATGATACGAAAATATTATGGTTACAAACGAATATAATATGGTTATTGGAAACGAGTGTTACCATATAATAGCAATTAATTTCTCGAAAAATATATAATGTGAGAAAGATTAAATATAATAACTAATATTCAAAATTTAATTTGTATAAAAATGCTTCATTAAATCAGCTGAAGTGGTGGTGGAGTTCGGTCCTTCGTGCTGACCAACTTTTTTCACTTCATATCTGTCTCTAGAGTTCGCTTTAGTTATTTATAAGGACCTAAGAATTTTGGTCTTAGTTTTAGTTCAGTTTCAAATTGAGTCCTTTGGATGGCTACTAGATCACCTTCTTTGTATATAGGAATTCTCTTTCGTCTTTTGTTGTATGTCTTTCGGTTCTCAGATTGTATAATTTCGATGTTCTTTTTGGCGTCATTCCTTAGAAATTCACGCTGTTCTTGTAATTCTTCCGTCATTTCTTCTAGCAGTAGGTCTTTGATTCGAATGTCTTCCTTGTTACGCATTTTGGTTCCTACTAAAAGTTCGAATGGTGTCCATTTCGTGCTTCGACATACAGTGCTGTTTAGTATTATTTGTAATCTGTCGACATATTTGTACCATTTCGTTGAGTCGTCTAACGATAGCTTGGTAAGGACTGGAATCAAAGTTCGGTGAATTCGTTCAACTTGACCGTTTCCTCTGGAATGCCAGTTGCTATTTGTAGGTGTTGAATGTTTCTTCAATACAGTAGTCGTTAAATAATTTTGAAGTGAACGCTGAACCTCTGTCAGTGATAATTCTTACAGGATTGCCAAAGGTTTTTTGTTGTAGTTTTAATTTTTCCAAGGCATTTTCAGCGGACACAGTTTTGACGGGATATAACCAAGTAAATTTGTAAATGCGTCTACTATGGTGAAAATGTGTTGATAACTTTTATTCGTGGAGGCAAAGGGCCAATGAAATCAACATGGTACGTACTTAGTGGGATGTTTTCTTTGGAAATAGGATTTAAAAATCCTTCCTTTTTGCCTGTTTTCTTATTAGCTAAGATACATGGGACACAATTAACTATTACTTTTTTAATGACGGTGGTTACATTTGGAATAAAAAATTCTTGTTTAACAATTTCTTCTGTTTTCGCTACTGAGAAGTGACCATTTTCGTGAATCAATTTAATTAGTTCAGTTTCCATTGCTTTAGGAGTTACGATTAATTCTCGACCATTTAAGTATTTGTAGAGTATACCGTTACGCTCAAAAAATTCTTCTGATTCTTTCTTCTCTAGAAGCGATTTCAACGTTTGAATGCTATCGTCTTCTTCCTGTGCTTTTTTCAGCTTTGAAGTTAATGTATCGTGACAGATTATCATTACTGGATATCGACTTAGAGCATCAACGTGCTTCATTCGACTTCCAACTCTGTGCTCTATTTCGTAATCAAATTCTTCCAATTGCAGTGCCCATCTGGCTATGCGAGTAATTAGATCCTTTTTATGCATGGTCTTTTGAAATGCTGAACAGTCAGTTACAATTTTAAAATGTTGTCCCAAAGATAAACGCGAAACTTCTTTAATGCGTTGATAATTGCAAGAACTTCTAGTTCGCAGCTATCATACTTTTCTTCTGCTGCATTTGTCTTCTTCGACATGTAGTAAACCGGATGTAACTTTCCATCTTCGGCTTCTTGTAATAGAATTGCACCGTACCCTTGTTTACAAGCGTCAGTATGCAGTTCTGTTTTTCTTCCATACTTGTAGATATGCAACAGTGGACTTTCAGACATAATTTTCTTTAACTTCTCAAATGCTTCTTTTTGTAGAGTCCCAAAAACAAATGGATTTTCTTTTCTTGTTAAATCGCTAAGTGGTTTAGCTATCGTTGAATAGTCCTTGATATATTTGCGGAAATATACAGTTAAACCAAGAAAACTTTGGACTTGTTTTATTGTTGTTGGTTCAGGAATTTTTGGACAGCTAGTGTCTTCGCAGTAGATGGTTTAATAGTTCCGTTTTCAACAACATGACCTAGAAATTCGATTTTCTTTTTTAAGAATTGACATTTCTTGAATTTAATTTCTAATCCGTATTTTTTAGCGACTTCGAAAACAATTTTAAGTTTCTCAAGACCTTCCTTTTCGTTTTTCGCTGGAATTACCAGATCATCTAAATAACTGATTACAATTCCTTTCCGTGTAAGATCTCTAAATATACTTGAAACATAGCGTTGGAAAACTCCCGGACTTGTGCTGAGTCCAAAAGGAACTTTGTTGAATTCATATTGTCCATCTGGGACGATAAATGAAGTATACTTTCTGCAATCTTTGTCAACATCTACGTGGAAAAAGCCGTTACGTAAATCTAATGTAGAATATACCTTTGCTTCTTGCAAAGTGTCCAGAACATCTTCGATGAGAGGTAGAGGAAATTTATCTTTACTAGCTTCTGGTTCAACTTTCTGTAGTCAATGCACATTCTCGACGATCCATCTTTCTTTTAACCATTACTATAGGACTTGCATATTCTGATGAACTTGGACGTATAATCCCTTCTTTGAGCCATTCTTCTATTTGTTTATTTACCTCTTGTCTTTCTGTGAATGCTAGTCGACGAGGGGGTTGACAGACTGGTACTTCGTCTTTCAGGATAATCCTCATTGTGACGTCTGTAGATGCTGTCTTTTCTGGCTTGTAATCTTCTCAAGTTCCTTCTTAATTCGACAATTTTCAACATGAAGCAGATCTAATTCTTCTTGAAGATTTTCGGCGGATATTTGCATAAGAAGTGCTTGATTTTCATACTTGTTGAATTTAACTCCCTCTTTGGTGAAACTTATCGATGCTTGTTCCAAAAGGTCTGATCCAATAACTGCTTCGAATTTTAATTTATCGGCAGGTACAACATGCCAAGTCAATGAGTAGTTTTCATTCTCCATTTCAAATTCGTGTTCAAAAGAACCGATAGTTGTCACTTGTGCTTCGCCAATGCCTGTGAGGAGTATTTTGTTCTTCGATAACTTTGTTGGATCCATTATTCTTCTGCTTGAGTTCTCTCGTAGTAAACTTACAGTACTACCACTGTCTATAAGTGCTGTAATTTTCTTCTTTCCGAAAAATATTTCTTTGGTACGTAAACCTTCCTTAACGACGAGTGTGCAAGTTTCCTTGGGACGTTCCCTGTATTTCTGTGACTTTGAGTAATTCGTCTGAGCATGCTTGGTAGCATTGTGGTTTGGGTGCTTTTCGTAGTTTTTGTTATAATACCCTTTCTGTGCGTTGTCTTGATACCTTTGAACATTTTCGTACTTGGTGACAGGAGCTTCATAATGTTTGTTGAAATTTGCTGACGCTGGAAACTTCTTATCTGTTCTGTTATATTCGAATTTTCTCGGTGCTTCATATCTGCGAGTTTTTTTCCATGGGTTTGAATTCTTGTTTCTTCGCAAATGGATTGCTCGATTTTTGCTTCAGTGTTCTTTTAACGTCTTCGAATTCTTCGAGTTTTTCTGCTAGTTGAACAGGAGAGTTCATATTTTGGCCATTCATCCAAATAATATTCTTTGAAATTCGTACGGTTGTTTTCCTTTTGAGTTGATCCGTTATGACTAGATCAGCTAATTTTTTTTGAAAGTAATCTACCTTTAAACCATCTATCCAGCCATTAAAAATAAGTATTTAATTCGTGGTAGAAATCAATCCACGTTCTATCAGGAAGCTTTTGATGAGAAACAAATAGTTGTCTAAATTTTTCTGGAGTTAGCTTAAAACGTTTAGTAGTAAGTCTTTAACGTGTTCGTAGGAATTGGCTTTGTCGTCAGGTTCTCTCGCTATGATGTGGGGATATTTCAGCTGGTAATAAGCCTAATAGATGAGAAACCCAATGTTCTTGACTTATATCTAATCTCAGCGCTTGACGTTCGAATAATTTTAGATAAAGACTGATGTCTTCTTTCAAATCGAAACGATGTATAAATTTTGACACTTCCTTGACGAGAAATTTAGTATTACTGCCTTCGTATGTAGCAGCACCAAAATTAGATTGCGCTTGGATCCTTAATTTTTCCAGTTCAAAATTCATCTTTGCGTTTTTTGCTCATCTATCCTTAATTTTTCGATGCGTATCTTTCTTCCCGTTCCTCTATATGTAATTTTTGTTCCTGTTCCTCTGTGCGTAATTTTTGTTCCTGTTCCTCTGTGCGTATTCGTTCTTCGTTGGATTTGCGATCGCCTACTATCGTTGCATGTAGGTTTTTTGTTAACTCTTCGTCATACCCTTCACTACCAGTAATTAGGTTTTTGAGAGTGGCTATGGTCATAGATTTATCGTGTTTTAAATTTAGTTCTGTGGCTAAGACGAATAAATCTTCGCGTCGACCTTTGCCGAGATAGGCCATTTTAAAATTTAAATTTAATTAGTAACTAAAGGAATTAACGAAATTGTCACGCGTTCCGACAATAACAATGATATCACTATAATATAGCAAATCTCGTTTTCAATTAACAAAATTCTTAAGATAAAATAATATTGCAACAAAACACATTAAATATACAATTAAATATTCAAAACTTATTCACTTAAAAATATTTTAGACCAATAACGTTCAAGAACAACAGTGCGAGCTACGATACGTTACATTAAATTTGAAACAATTCAGTTATTAATTCAACCAAAAAAATTCTAAGAAACATTTTATATATCAATAGTTTAAATTCGTTGTAATGATTGCAAAAAGAGTTTGAAAAGAAAAAATAATTAAACAATATAAATCTTGTTTACAAAAAAAAACTCCAATTAAATTTATTATAATGTGAAAAGGAATTAAATTATTGAAGGTTCTTTATTCAGAAAACCAAAAAGTTAGAAGTTAATCACTCTAAGAAAAAGCAATTATATCTTTTTTATTACACCAATAGAAATAAAATCATCTAGGATCTCATCAACAAATTCTGAAAATAAAAACACATTTCAGTAGAAGAGGCATAAGTATCTCATTAAAAACGAACCCGAAATATTCATATTGAATGATAAAACACCATTAAATATTATATCATGTACAACTTTCAACAATTTCTAAGATTAAACATATGTTGGAACAGAAAGCTAAAACGATTCAGTTAGAAGACACTCCTATAACTTCTCATAGCACTTGAGAGCTAAATTTATTACCCAACGGCTGTGGAGAGAAACTTTCAAGACAGACCAGTAATCAAAATTGTGCAATGTAGACTAAATTTTTCGTGAATCACAGTGCATGAATTCTTAACTGGCTTGGATGGCACATTCAAGGTCACACAGTGAAAGCGTTTCGTTAAACACAAATTCTTTTCGTTACACAAATAATAAACTTAATGTTCATCGATTTCCTTAATGTCTTAAAACTTATACTTGTAAAGAATTATAATACCGGCGATTAAATGCACACAAATAGAAAAAATACACAATATGCTTCAAAATATGAATCACTTCAAAACTCATTCAAAAACTCACCACAGTTTTGTTTTAACATGACGATGGCTTTAATAATCTTCATCTATTCCGTGATGATGTGGCCGATCTTTCGAAGACTTGTTTACCGCAATTAACTTGAGTTCCCTGAAGAAATCTTTCGTTGCGCTAGAATTTGTTAGTATGTTAAGAGAGGCCAAACCGTCGCGATTTTTTTTTTCAGTCACCTTTTTAATTTGAGCTTTGAGCCAACAATTTTTTTTCCAAAGAAGAAGGTTAGAAGTTTAAGTTAATAGTCTGATTAACTTTCGATTCTGATCGATATTTAAAGAAGATTTTAAATCTATCCCGCGAGCCCAATTATTTCTGTGGGAATCTAACCGAAATCTTCCGAAAAAGTTAGATTCTTCAGATGGCGGGATTTTTATTTGGCAGAGTGTGTGTCTAGGGTTTTTTAGGATTAACGGGTTATAACTTTTAGAAATAAATTAGACAATATAGAATAAAGAAACTAATTTATTATAAACTATAGGAGAGTATTTACACGGGAATATTATACAGAAAGAAATAAGACATGCAATCAATTAAAAGTACAGTAACATTAATATAGGAAAGATAGATAATTCCTTATAGGAGGACGTTGACGATTAAATGAAACTCATTATTGGATGTGTAGGTGACTTACCGCCAGTTGTGGCGAAGAAACGCGGACGCGCTGATACGATGTTTATTCGTCGGTAGTTAGAGGGCCTCTGACGAAACCAAAACGAGTGAGCTTTTTAATAAGCACGCTAGATG
>BMAO01029689.1:0-39867 GCA_019973975.1 Trichonephila clavata | reverse complement strand
AAAATTGGGGGAAGGAAAAATGTTCTTTTGCATATCTTATAAAATTAGATAAAAGTGTTTCCAAGTCCCGTGTCTGTGCACTAAATGAATGTATTTTTGCAGTATTTCAAATTTATTAAATTTATGTGAGTCAGAAATGCGCTTGTTTTCAATTTTGCATATATTGAATATCTTTTAGATTCAAAACAGGATGTCTTATATGTAAATACATGGAAAATATAAAATTTGATTCAAAATTTGTATATTTAATTTTTTGTAAGAAAGCCATTATTACACCTTAGCATAAAACAAAATTTGACACCGGGAGTGAGTGAATATTATATTAACATTGTGATTCAATGCAACCCATTGCTATTGATGCGGACGTCATAATTTTGAAACTCGATCAATTGACGTGTTAGACACCTGAACTGGCACCCTCTCTACTATATACATACTATCCTACTCAGGCGAGAGGACATTCAATCTCGACAAATTAAATGTGCTTAGGCCACCTCATCTACCTCTTATTCGTGGGAGAGGGTTCAGGAATTTGACACTGAAATAAAATTTTTAGCAAGTACAACTCGTATGAAAATTCATTACGATGGATTATTGTAAAGGTATGAGAAACGTTTCAAAGTATAATTGCAAGGGTTTATTTTCTTGAATAAAAGTACAGAATTTTCTTAGTATCTCGAACCCACAGAGATTTTGTGTATTTTTCTATCATGATTTATTTAAGAAAACAGAAATAATTTATCTAATTATACTTTGTGATTGGATTTCAAAATATATCTTCCAGAACTGCATAAATAAAACAATCTTTAGACGGACCTTATGAAAAAAGTAATGTTAGCCATCGTTCTATGGCGAAGATCTTTAATTTTTTGGGGAACTAAAATCATTTTTCAAGTTTATCAGTAAACTTTTACTGAACCACGTTATGACAGTATTATGTGATAAATAAAATCACTAGAAATTTGATAATTTTTTGAAGCAGTTTAAGATATTCTGTTGAAAGTTTTACTATTTTAAAGTACATTCTAACTCTTTTGACACGTAGTAGTTGAGCTCGATGGCTATCAATCCATGAGTTGAAATACTATTATAAATTGAGATATAATATACGTTGCAACACTGACAGGAATATCATTACAGCTTGTCTTGAAAATTTCTTAGATTAAAATACGTATAAAAAACTTACTTAGTATTAAAAATATTTACAAACCACATTTCATGATTTATTGATCATATGCAAAAAACTTAACACTGACAATGAACATTCAGAATATTAAGCTAGTAACAACAGAGCAACTATTTAATACTAGTAAGTAAATTTAGTTTTAAGTATTTTATTTTTGTAATGTTTAATTCAATTATGTGCATTGCAAAATGCATTTAAACCAGGAGAAGGCGCGCACTCGATACTAACTTTATTAGTCACGCTGGGTGACGGAGTCAGACCCCCCCCTCCTCATTTTTTTTAATTATTATTTTTAAATGTACACACACGATACAATTCATAATTCCTGGGAATAGTTTAACTACGAGATTAATTATATCTACTTACCTTTAAATACTTTTCAGTGTTTCTTCCATAATTTGAGCAAAATTTCAATCACACTGATCTAAAATGGTTCATGTGTGCATGGCTTTAATAAAGGAATCTTGACTTTAATAAAAATCACAGACAATTTTCACTAACATTACAGGAATGATATTTGCAGTCAAAATTGCCATATTTTGTTCAAGTTATTGTAGTCTTATTTTCTTTTGATGATTAACAAAAAAAAGCAGAACTTTTCCTTAGTTGTGTATTTTGGACAGTGTGCAGTGTGTCATGAGGAAGACTTTTGGACTCATATCTTTCTGGATGGAGTTTTTTAGGTTGCCTTTTCAACTCAAGCGTTTAATTTTCATCCTTTTTCTGACATTTACTTTCACTTTCATGATTAATATTCATTATTTCATCAAGTTCTTCCCTTGCTTGATCAGTTTCATTTTCATCCAATAGAAATTGCAAATTCCCATTTTTCTTCTTTTTCTATATATTCTATTCATTCACATTTATAAAATTTAACTCGGCACATCTCACGCAGGGTGTGTCATACCCATCGTCTAACTTTTTTCAACGCTCCTTCTAAACTTTATTTGGAAAATTGATAGTTTCTCGTGTAGCTGACTTTAAGGTTATATCCTTTGAGGGGCATTAGATTGTAGGTGAATTCTAAATATATATTTTTGGATATCGCCTCTTCGGGTATGTCAAACCCTGCGCGTGAATTGCCGTTACACTTCTGAATGCAAGAGCACGTTTTAAATTTTCCCTATGCGATGGCATATTATTGTAGTTATGTTAAAGAAATGTGATATTTAAGTAATTTAATAGGTACAGTATTTAATAGAAACCGTGCAACAGTATTTTCGGATGAAGAAATTCTCTTCGTGGTTATGATGAGGATAAATCAAATGGTGAAGGGACAGCAAGTATGATTCCTCCACTGAAATCGATCCAGATTTAAAAAAGGGAGACATTGTTGAAAATAAATGTTTTATATGTAGAGACACAAAAATATTTGGAAAGAACGTAATTTTAAAGGAGACAGCTGGTACATATCTTATCCACTTTCAGATGAACTTCTGAAGAAAAAAACGATTGCTGGAACAATAAGAGGAAATAAAAAATAAATTCCAAAATTTTTGAATTTAATGAATAGAGAAGTTTACTCAGATATGTTTAGTTTTAAAAATATACAGCTTTAAAAAAAAATTAAGATCCAGTGAAAACATCGCACTCAATCACGACGAGATTAAAGGAGTGTATAAACAATGCACTGAATGCCCTTATAAAAAGAACAGAAAAACTAAATTTATGTTTGAAAAATGTAATAAACACATTGTATGCTCTACTTTTCTTCCTTTTTAACATTTGTATACAAATTTTACAATAAAAACACAATGTAAACATCCTTGGGTATGGCATAACCTTCGCGAGAACTTTAGGTTGTTTTTTTCACCTGAGTGTGCCGGGATAATGAGTTATACAGCAATATTATACAAAAGGCACTAAGTCTCACAAGGGGAAAATGTGGCCTGTTCATAGAAAATTATTTGGATAAAAGGTGGTCCCGCGGGGAAGTGGATATGTGACTAATACATTTTAGTTCCCATGAATACTGTCATATAGAAGGATAATGACAAGACCATTGGTACCGAATAAATAGTATTCCCAGAATTAAATATTTCGAGATCCTGGGATGACTTTGTGCTTCGCGTGACTGTTCCTGATTTAATAAAAGAGCGCTTACAATATTTAAGGAAATTTGAGTTCATTATCTTAGGAGAATGTATTGCAATGATATCGGGAAGTAAGAAATATATACCAGATAATTGCGAATCAGTCAAGTGTAAAAGTTTCAGCACTTTCTTAGGGAAATACTTTCTCACTGTCTCTATTCGAAAGCCAATTATAACATAAACTCCAATTCGAAGTATGATAATTTGGAGATTTGTCATACCCAAGTGGTGATAAATTTATCTCCGAAAGATCTTGAAAAATGTGTCATGCTCAAGGATTTATGGATTGATTAGGATTATTATTTTATCGAGATCAAAATTGTTACAGTTTTCTCAAAAATCTCATTATAAAGTGTATTTTTTTATAAAAAAATATTGTCAGTTGCATGAACTATTCTTAATGAAAAGTTCACGTAGGTGTTAAAATATTTAAAATGAAAAATATGTTAATTATACATAAGATTGCCTACAACAGTACTTCTCAAACTTTCAATATTTAAGACCCAATTTTCAGTTATAATTTTTTTAGCGCGCCCTTCCCGCTTCCAAACAAAAACAATATATTAAATTCAATAACAATGTACTTGAACTTAAGGCTACAATACGAATACAATTATAAATCGTACAACTTAACAAGATGGGTATTACATTTTTTTATATGACTTTATATATGGAAAGCTCATGGGGTTACTGGAAATTGTTAAACTTGTTATTGACTTAGTATTGATAAATTAATTATCAAATACATTGTGCAGTACTGCTGCCTTTATAAATATATTATATATGTGTAAATGCGTATTTTACTTTTTATTATGTCAGAATGCATTTTGTTTTACTTCATTTCAGCAAATAAATAATATTTTTAAATAATGCTTTATTTTTGACTTTTCAATATGCTCGCACCGCCCTCGTCGGGTTATCATGCCCCCTAAAGGGGCGCTCCTCACAGTTTGAGAAACGCTGGCTGATAGAAATTGAAAGAATTAGGTCAAACATGTTGATCAAATATTGTTAATTTACCAGAAACAAATGAGTTTTTTTTAAATTTTGAATACAAAATAAATATTTAGAAAATTTATAGATTTTTTTTCTTCTGATCGTCGCGTATTCCAAACCTCAAATTTGTCCAAATAGTGTAACAGCATTGGTAAGTTAACCAATTGTAAAAATCATGATGCGCAGGAAAATTTCCTTCTAAAAGAGGGAAATAGATAATCACTCACTGCAGATCGCTATCTGTATAGGAGCTGTATAGATGAAGGGTCTTTAAACTAAGCATTCATAATTGACTGGAATAATGATTGTTTCAATTGTTGGTAAAGAACATGTTTATAAGAAGTAAGATTTTCTGTAGAGAGGATGGCAACATGTGGAAGTTAAAACTGAGCGGGATCGGTGAAGAGGAGATATTTAGATTAGAAACAGAGCGAGGATCGAGGTTTTTTAAAACGGATATTAATTTGTAAAAAAATCAAAATATTGTAAGTTCTGCGATATTAAATGGTTGTTTAAAAATTCAGAAGAAGCCGTTTTTCTAGAATCCTTTGCATTGAGTATGCTAGGTATTCCAAGGACCTTACACTAGCTTTTGAAAGAGAAGAAAGGGATACCTTTTTCTCTTGTAAGAATATCGTTTTTTCTGGAAGTCATGTGTAACATGACATTACAAGAACATCAGATCCTAATGAAATATCTATGACGTATGCATGGAGTTTAGAAACAAATCCATATTTGGATGTTGCATTTAATTTTTAATTCTATTTTGGAGGTAGTATCCAACACCATACTTTTCAGTTGATTTGCTATATAAAATAGTATTTTTTTTTATTCCCTAAAGTGCCAATAATATAATTGGTTTTCCAGAAATTCTAAATGATTCTATAAGTCTAGGAATTTATTGTTTTACTTTTCTGTGTTTCTTTCAACTTATTTTATTGTTTCTATATCTCTTTCATACACAAATCATTCAACTTTTATAAATAGGTAATACATATACGAGACTTTGCATAATATTATCTTCTAGAAAACAACAGAGACAAATTCTAAATATGAATTACAATTAAAACACTATTTGACGCAGTTACCAAGTACTTTATTGTTCTTAATGGTTTTTTTTTTATTTCTAATAGGTTGCGGATTGGTGTTTTACCATTGCAGACCTAGTGCATTACCCGGAAGCTGTTATCTCTTTTTAGGACGGCACAATGTAGACAGAAACCAGATACCGCAGGTAATTTTGACGTCCAGTTTCCTTCCTTGAGGAAGGCAAATGAGCTCTGACGCTGTGAACCTGTACTAGGGTTTTATTTTCCCGAGAGCACCCAAGCCAAACAGACACACTAGGGATCTTAAATATGCCATATAATCATACGACACGGTCGCTGACGATTTTCTGCATCATGAAAATCCACCGACTCGGGCCGGAATGGAACCCGCAACTTTGGTGCAGAAGGCCAGCGATATGCCAACCACGCCATCCAGCAGCTTGTTCTTAATCCCTTAAGTGCTGCGGACGTGTACACTCGTCCTTCCAAAGGAAGACTTTTTGTATTGTGATGCTCTCTTTAAAACTAGTTCCTCCACTTTTGGATACTATAACATAACAATGACAATGCTTCTAAAGAATTTACTTATTTCGGAGTGGAGGTGGGGAACGAATGTGAAAGAATATGTTCCAGGAACGATGAAATTTAAAGCGAAGCAGCTTTTTTTTCGTTAGAATGTGTTATTTTCTGTGCTTCTTTTGCTGTCCTTTTCACTTATGGAGATTTAGGAGATTTTTTTAATTTTTTTTTTTTATGAATGCACTGGATTAATACTGGCTTGTATTTTCAACCATGTTTCAGGATATATCACAGAACAAATAAGTTATAATTTATTTTTTTATTAGTTTGTAAGTATAGAGATTAAAATTTTTTATTTTACGTTTTATTTTATTTCACAAAACCTTTATTTTCTTTTCTTTCTTTTTTAAAGTAAAAGTAAACGATTTTTAGGAGAGAAAAAAACACGCCTTTTCTTATCCCCCAATAAATCACATAACACCATGCCAGGGAAAAACGGTGACACTGGTGGGGGAGGGATTTTGTAGTTTTTCCTCGGCAGTAAAGGATTAATGTTAAGTCAGAAAAGTAGAATATATCATTTAACTTTATGAAATAATATTCATTTCAGAATACCATAAAATGTTTCCTTACATTCTACTGTTCTGATGCAACTAAAAGTACTTGAGAATATTAGAGGAATTATTTTTTAGTAATATAGATTTTAATCTATTTTTCTGAATTTTTTTAAATACGAAATTTAATATAAATATATGGATTCCTTGATTCTCTTTACTTTAACGAGATGCTTATCCAAAATTCTTTCTTTTCTCGATCCCGATCTTCTAGTTTTTTTTAAATTTAAGTTACACAAGTGTTTTAGATGTTAATATATAATTATAAATGATAAACCAGGTAAATCTCAAAGCATAATTTTATATTATAGGGTGTTCCACAAACATTGCATGTTTTATAAAGTTAGTAGTACTGAATATAATGCCGATTTGTGGAATATTTCATATATGATAACAATCCTATAATAAAACGAGGGTCATCCAGAAATCAAAGAATGTTTAAGTTGTACAAAATGAAAACAAAACAATGTTTATTGAATAAAAACTGTTATAAACTGAAGAGATTCATTACCTTCTTTACAATACCACCTCTTACTTTTAAACATTAGGCGTATCTGTTCACGAGGTTCAGAATTTTTTGTTTTATACCTTTCTTCCACCAGTGCAATAAGTCAAGTGTTAAGTGCAAGTCAGTATTTTAAAACTCAAAGAAGACTGCGATGAACAATCCAAAGCAGAAGGCTAATGATTATTTTTGAAGCAATTGTGCTTCTCACGAGAATACCATCCCTCATTCTGCATCTGGAACAAAAGAATTCTCGGATCAATTTGAAATTTTTATTTAACAGCTCTATAGTCCTGATATTGCCCCTATCTTCACATTTTAATTTCGCTGAAAGAGGCTTTGAACGATAAATGTTTTGTAAGTGGTGAGGAGTCGGTGAATTCAGTCACCCTGGCTTGATGCACTAGTAGCAGGAGAGTATAACATCGAAGCTCTGTAGCTCGGGGGAAAAAAGACAAATGTTTAGATGTTGAGAGCCAACATGTAGAGAACTGAAGAAACTTAAGAAACAAAATCACACTGTTTTTTGATGTTTAACATCTTTACTCTCGGTTGCTGGATATTTGTTGGAGTGATTTCGTGAAAAGGGACGGAAATGCGTAACAGGAAGTCGGGGGAAGCGCGCGCTGTTTGATTTGACCAATTCAGCACCTTGGGGTGTCTCTTCGCGAGCCTCGTCTGGGGTCCAACTTTAGTAGCAATTAAGACGCCCGCCTACCGCACATACCAGCAAGTCTTATTAGACTTCATTCAGAATAAACTTGTGATTCTGACGCTCAATTGTCAAAGTCTCAGGGCTCGCTGTGTGTGAAATCGGAGGATATATTTATATATGTGTAAACTATATATATTAATAATTATATTTCCTGGTAAGCGTCTGACAAAGCTCATCATTTTTCTCCATAATCTAGAAATACAATGAGCTTGGAAGGATTAAAAATAATTTAATAACATTCACGAAGCATAAGAATCACAAGCATTACGAATAAAATGAACTGAATGTAGAGAAGTGTGAATATTTTTCAAAGTATAAAATAATTCTTTAAAATACACTCCCCCTGTTTAGAAAAAAGTTATTGTAACATTTTTTGTAAGCCTGAAGGAAGGCTTAAAGATATGGATTTAGTTTTCCGTGAAATAGACTTCAAATTTTATTTTCATACCAATATAAATAGAAATTTTTTCTCCTGAAGAAAAATGAATGGAATTCAAAAACCTAATAAAGTATAATTGAAAGTTGAGAAATTCAATTTCATTCTTTGATATTATTCAACGAGACGAGAGGAAAACTAACAATGGGAATGTTTTTTTAAAGTAGTGAATTCTGTGGCAGAATAGATTTCTGAACCGAAAACGAGAGTGCATTATTGACTGAGAAAACGAGAAATTGTATTACGTAAAAAATTAAAAAGAAAGGACGCATTAACACGGACTTTTAGTTCCATTAACTTTTTAAACATATTTTCTTTACTAAAAACAATTTATAAAATCATTAATTTTCATATACATATTTTATATGCAATTTAAAACTCCAAGTGCGGAATTTAAAAAAAAAAATTTTAAGAAAAAAAACCAAAGGTATATATTAGAAAATGCATAGATTTTTCCCCCTTTTCCATCAAAGCTTGAAAACATTAAGTTCTATTTTTTACTACAAAAATAATATTTTTCAAACATGTTTCCCTATTAAATGACTTTCTTTCATCAAATTTAGCTGTAAAAAAGCAGACATTCATATTTATACGCACACTAGCTGTTACACACTCATTTCATTGAGTATTTCATCTGTTTGTGAATATATATATATATATATATATATATATATATAAATTTATAAAGTTATCCATGTATTAAGTCATAATATTAAGCTTCCAATTAAGTTTTAAAAAAATACATGTATGATTTGGAATGGACAGGAGTTAAAATTTCTAGAGCTTAAGAATGTTTCTTTTTTACCGCTGGTATGCCCTTGAAGTCAATTCCTACAAATATCAATTTAGCAAATTTCTACTCAACAAAAGAAATTTGCTTACCATATATCAAGTCTAGAACTAAAATTTTTAAAAACGAAAGTTATTTTTTTTTAAATTTCTAAAGCACCTTTAAGGCGTTTGAATTCCACGAAATCCACAAAACAACTTTTACAGTGGATATCTTTACACAACAAAGTAAAGATATTTACCTAATTACATGTCTGCAGAGCCAATGACTATACAAAACTGGAGTTTTTCTTTTCTTTTTGTGATAACTTTTAACATTTTAGCATTTTGCTGGAGAGTGAACTTGAAGGATGCGTTTTAAGAAGCCAATCATCGTTACGCTCGTAACAATGATTTGTATTTTTCTGTAACAATGTAAAGTCCTTCAAGACTTAACATTGTTACGGAAATGTAATTAATGTAACATTGTTACGATCACGTTATTGTTCTGTAACATTGTTATGGTCACATTATTGTAATGTAACATTGTTATGGTCACATTATTGTAATGTAAGATTGTTACGGTCACATTATTGTAATATTTCCTTTTTATATCAGAAAAATTTGTGCAGCGAAAAGTAGCGCCGAAAATGGACAAATAATTTTAATGGTTCCTATTTGATTTCACAAAATCAAAGTATAGAAAAAATTATCGAATTCATTCGCAAAAATTTAGCTGCCTACACTAAAGCCGGATCAACTCTTCTGAACAAATTGCCTATTATTTTAAGGGAAGATTTTAATGTAGGTTTTTCAAAAGATAAATCAAAGCCTTTAGTAGATTTTTTAATTCAAAATTCAATTTAATTATGTCAAATGGCCCAAATGAAAGCACGACAAAGTACAAAAAAACGCTTGCCTGAGTTCTTCTTAGATATTTAAACAATTTTGAATCTAAAGTATTTATAACCCCTATTTCAGGTACCATAGACCTATTTCTTCCTTCTCTTAGGATACAAATTATTCACAAATAGAATTGTATATTTAGAAAATAATATTACTTTATGAGTACAGACGTACGAATAAATAATTTCAAATGACAATACTAATATCTTCTTGTTTTTTATTCACTTAACTTATCCCGAACAACAAAACAAACAATCATTACAAAAACCATTACAAAATTTGAAGTTATCTCTTCTATAGTGTGGTCAGAATCACACACAATCTTTTTTTATCGAAAGAAAACCCTATTTGTGAGTTGATTTCCGCAAAACTCGTTGTTCACACATCTCTACTCAGCAAAAGAAACATGCTTGTCAAATATTTAGAATGTAGTTCTAATACTTCAAAAACAGAAATTTATACTCTTAGCCACCCCAATCTTTTTGATAGTTAATCTCTAAAAATCCATTCTTATCGAATCTGTATAAAACAAAAGAATCATAGCTGTGATCTGTAGGTTTACAAGCTGTGGATTCAAATGTTCAAATTCTGGTTTTTTGTGTTTGTTTTTTAAATCTAAAATGGATTTCCAACTTTCTGGAGCTCCCTCTTGGATGTCAATTTCTTAAAAGCCTGTTTTAAGGTATATCTGCTTTACAAAGCATACATACAACACAATTTCCACTCTGCCCTCCAAACAGCTCCGGAGATATTATGAGGATTTAGTGAGATATCATATAGATAGATACTAAATTGTTAAAAACCTATAAGAGCAAAAAAATAATAATAATAAAAATATAAACAGACAGTAAAGATCAGAAACAAGTCAGCAACAGCAGTACAAAAACAAACTCTTAGCCTTCGGAACGAAGAGTGCAGGTTTTATTCGACCCAACACATTTTAATCTGCGATTTGCTTAGGAACTATTGGACTAAGGGAAACGGAGTAAAAGTAGTAAAAGCCCATTATAAACACTAAGAATAAAAATCACAACATTATAAGATTAGGATTGTGTTTTACTGCATTTCTGCAAGCCTGCGGAAAAATTTGAAACAAAGGTTTTACAAAAAATCAAAATATCAAAGAGTATCAAAAAGGCTTGGTAAATTTGGAGAAACCTGATTAAATTGTCAAATATGAGGAAAGCAAGGATGATTACAACTTGCGAGAGAGAGAGAGAGAGAACAGGAAAACACTTCAGTCATGTAGAAATAAGTATTATATGTTAAATAAATATTTCATACCGTAATTTGCAGAAAAAAGCGTGCAAATTTACAGTCAACCCGTTCTTAATAAAGCATTATATATTCAAAGGTACTAGTTTGAAATCACGGGGCGAGCGCCAAGTTGTTGCTTATGTTCGCCAAGATGGGCGATAACATTACAATATGGTTACCTTAATATTTTTATCGTCTGGCAATGTGGGTGCAAAATGGAGATAACATATATTAGAAATAATTAACTTTACAATTTATATCCATTATTAATTTTAATATATGGTAAGTAATTATTAAATATAATTATTATTATATGAAAAATTCATATAATATTCGTTACATATAATTTTTTTATAAATATTATGACAAATGTTATTTATTTCTAATTTTATTTATTTATAATTATAATCTTATCTAAGTATTCTTAAGTGAACTTTTTTATTATATTACAATACGATGATTATTTTTTATAATTACTAGTAAAGCATACTATATAAATATTAGATACAATTACTATTAAATTATATTATAAGATTATTATCAGATACTGCATTATATTATTAGAAGTACATGTAACATATTTTATATTACATTTATATTCATTATTTGTTGATTGGGCTAGGTTATTTTCAATCTCTTCTTATATTCGTCATTTAAAATAAATTTCAATTATTTCACAACAATTCCTTAAAATTATCTTCCTGGTGATTTTTATACCGCTAGGACGCCATCTTGAATTCAATTCCAGCAACAAACGCTGCTTGACGTTATTCCTTAACGCACCAAGCAGCACTTGGCGCCTTTCCCCGTGATATCAAACTAGTTCCTATTCAAAAATGTAGTCTAGGAATCAATATACATTACTTACCTCTCAATTGAACACATTTCGAAATAATCTTCTATTTTAATAATTGTTTAAAGAAGATAGAGAGTATAAATAAATAAAATGTCTACATTCAGGATATTCTTATGGTGAAATCGGATTGAATTTCTGATATGATGTATCTTTGACGATATATTTAATTTCCGTTTATGTATAGGGTAATTAATAAAGAAGTATACACTTTCCAGATGATGTAAAAATGTAACAGTCATATACAAGAAACACCTCAGAAAGCCATAAGTTAAATCTATTCTTGAAGTTTGCTCCTCGCTACCGACGGAAGTGGCGTAACAATAGCAATCGTCTCCTGTGACTAGTCAGTCAAAATGGCGGAGTTTGCAGTAGAAAAAGGTTTGTGTGTTGTTTAATTTAGTAAACTGTCACGAGTACTACTTTTTTCGAAGTATGATTTATTCGGTTGATGTAACAGTTGCATGACGACATTGACAACTGCATTCCTCTATTACCGGGGTGGGCATTAAGTCGACCGGTGGACCGCCAAAACATTTTGGGGTGACCGCCTTTACATAAGAATTTAGACATGCATACTAAAAGAAACACAGGTGGTTGTCAAAATGCTGGAAACACAGGTGTATAAAAGGGATATTTTTGAATGCGCTTCGTAAGCATTAAAGTATAATATATAATAGCTACTAGAAATTTTTTTATAAAATAAATGAAAAATTCTGGTAATATTCGTTAGCTTTATTGGAGTTCTGTAAGACGGATTTTTTTCAAAATCATAAAATGTTGGATGTCTCAGATTTTCGAAGAGATCCCGTCTAGCTGGAGCAAGTGTGATCAAAACATCCCAGTTTTTAGAGGTTTCTAGAGGTATGGTGTCTAAAGCCATGATTGTTTACACACTGCAAGACAAGCTCGGCAAAGCCAAATAGTGGAAAGAGAAATATGTTAAATATTCTCTTTATCTCTCTTGAAACACAATTTTTTTTCCTTCAAAAGGACCCAATTTTAAAAGAATAACTTTTGAAATCTAATGGAAGAAGTAAAGTATCCTAATTTTAAAAAAGTGCAATTCATTTAACAGCATTCTTTCGCTCTACCTACCCGTATGAATCTACATTTTCAACGATTGATATAATTAAAACAACGCATTATTTCCGTTTCACATGCGATCACTTAAATCCATTGCAATATTAACAGTTAGTAATTATATACCAAGATATTCAAGATTGGTACGGATAGACTAAGTTTTCTGTTGAGACTTTAACTACGAGAACTAACTTTAAATAAAAATGATTTATTTTTTGATATATTTGGAATTGTTTGATAATAAATGCATCATTTGATATTAAATTTGTGGGTATAATTATTATGTTTTGTATTTTTAGTTTTACTTAAAGCGCAGTTTTAAAAGTGTAAGTTTTTTATTGTAGTTATATAGGTAAGTACACATATTTTGTATTTATTACTGTTATAAAATAAATATTGTTGAATTTTTTTTTACTTATCACACCTACACCACAGAGTGGACCGCAACACCTTGAAAAAAAATTAGAAGTAGACCGTGTCATGTAAAAGTCTGCCCACCCCTGCTCTATTAGATGGTGCACCACCACACTGATCAGCTAATGGGCGAGATTACCTTGGATGAACATACCACTCCCCGATGGATTGGAAGAGCCGTGGTCTGCTCCGTAACAATTATATAATGATCACTCAGAAGTTCTGACTTAACAAATTATGATTTCTAACGAAGAGGAAACGTAAAGCACAAGACATTAGTCCCTTTTGATGATCTAGCAAACCTGAAACAGCGCATTACAACCGCTATCGATGGACTTAATTCAGATAGCTTAACACGCGTTTGGGCAGAAATGGATTACCGATTTCGTATAAGTCATGCGACAAAGGGATCTATCTCATATAGAAGATGTATGATTTTTTCTGACAAAACTTAAAATATTTCCGTAAAATTCTGTTACTAGTAACATATAACATTATATATTATTCTTGATTTATAGTGTATTGATACAGTATACTTATTTATGAATCTCCCTGTATGTGTACCATATGTGTGCATACTATGTATATTTCTTCATTACTTTTTTTTAAATATTGTGAATACTTGAATTTTATTACGTCGCACTCTGAAGCTGTGCTAATTTTATGCAGCTCAGGTAATTATTTCTTGTTTTAGTGCGTTCACCCAGGTTTTCCAATTGCCTTCATAATTTTCTTGAATATTACAAAGTTAATATGTAAACAGAACTGTTGCAGAGGGTAAAAATATGCATAAGACTTATGTTATGGCTTTGGAAATCTTTGTAAGATCTAGTTTGGAGTCCAAAAGAATATTTTGTTGGATAGCCTTAATATTTTCCTTTGCGCCTCTTGTTCCAAGAATTATTTCTCTTGCTGTCCGTGAAAGTCAACCTCTATTAGTGGAGTTGGCTTACTTTGTTTTATGTTTCATTTTGAATGCCACGTAGTTAATTTACTATTCTGATGTATAATAATGTCGGGGTTTTGACACATTATTTCTCACTTTATGTAAAAAGGTTTGATACGTTTCCTATGTCGTTATAAAAGTTTCTTCTTTTGTTTTTCATTCGTTTTCTTATGCTTTATTACCAGATACATACATTCATATTTTTTTCTAATTTCATTGAAAAAAGAATGCTGGCATCTTATAACATGTTGAGTCCTAATGCTCATAATGCTAGGCTTCAGCGGCGTTTCTTACACCCCCACAATCACCGCTTTGCGGGGAGCCCATACCCTGATTGCCGCCATATAACTACCCTTTGAACAATCCAACTCGGGAGCTCAAAACCTGACTTTGCAAGGGCATCCGAATGTTCTCCGTTACGCCACTGCTTCTAATTGCATTTGTTTATTTCTAACAGGATCTCATGCTTGAATAATACTTTTTTGTCATTTTTTCACCCACACACTATTATGTGGTTACAGTAAGTGCACTGGAGTGAGAAAGAGAGAATGTGTGTCAGAAAAGCAGTCTTCTACTGCAAGAAGTAAAACAGTTTTAAGATTTGAAAATATTTTATTACAAGATTTTAAAAGCAGTGTGTTTTGTTAAAATTTTTATAAATAAATTGAGAGAGAAATAAAATTGGTAGGCTTAGCTAATTTATTTAAAAATACATTCACTTAACTTTAGGGCAAAGGAATGTCATTGCTTGTCGCCTTCATATTTCTACTAAGAATTTTAAAAAAAGATTAATTCATAATAATCATTCATTCCTTCGTAACAAACTTATCAATTCTTAATTATTTTTTATTAGTTTTGAATCAATGAAATATATTTTTTCCCACGCTTTTGCTTGGTTTTTTTTAAGTTTCCTAACTTAGAATGGAAAAAAATAAATTACTTGGTATTTTGTAAGAAAAAAAAATAATCCTAACTAGAATTCTTAATAAATACCTACCAAATACGTTAGAAAAAATAAAAAAGCATGTGAGTGAGCTACACTGCTGTTTGTAAGAAATGCTACATCATGAAGGAATCATCAGAATTATACGAACATAATAAAGTTGAACTTAATATGAAATAGTAAAGTTGCAGAGTAACCGCGCATGCGTGGCGTGCGCAGTGCCCTCTGAACTGATGCTGAAAGCGCATAAAAAGAGGGCTGTAGCGGGACGTTGAAAATACTCAGCGATTATCTGTTAGTGGCGAACGTTTAGTGAGACTTAAGTATATCTCCATGACGAAATTAGGAGAAATTCCAACAACTTACAGAGTTTGAAAGGCGAAAATTATCTCGATTGAGTATGGGGATTTTCCTATTGCCCAATATTACCTCGAATGCAGCAGAACAGTTCCACAGTGATACTAGTTTAGAAGCAATGGACAACTCGAAAACCTGGCAGTGGATAATGAAAGGTGACGTCCGCACGTGAAGATTGACACATGCTCCGCATGTTGGTGAATGATGGCACAGCTTCCTCAAGGAAGTTGGCAGCACGTTGGTATACTGCTACAGGTGTACTAATGTCGGCTTCACCAATTCGTCGACGTCTACTGCACCGTTGATTGCGTGCAAGTGTGTCTTTATACAGGATCCCACTCACGGCAAACCAACGATGGTTGCGTCTGCAATGGGCTCATGAGCACAGAGCCTGATAAGCTGATTGGCACAAAGTTGTCTTTTCAGATGAATCATGCTTCAATTTGTGGGACCATGATGGCCGCATTCGTGTTAGACGCTATGCTGGTGAAAGCTGCCTTCCAGAGTGCGTTATCGGACGACATATTGGCCTAACACCCGGAATTATGGTTTGGGGTGTGATTTCGTATCATGGACGAACCAATTTGCTACCAATTGAGGAAATGAGGGTAATCTCAATAGCAATAGGTACACACATGAAGTTCTACAGCCCGTAGTCGTCTCCTTCCTTCAAGTAATCCCTAGAGCCATCTTTCAGCAGGATAATACACACCCACAAGTTGCAAAGACTGTATGGGATTGTAGTTCTGCCCAACACATGCAACTTCTTCCTTGGCCTGATTATTCGCCGGTTATGTCGCCTATTGAGCACGTGTGGAATTTGGTTGCTCGACGTATCACTCGTGATTCGCTTCCTGCAGCTTCTAAAGACGAACTTTTGCTGCTCATACAAGGAATATGGAATTATCTTCTACAAGCAGACTTTCAGATTCTGCTTCACTCCATGCCACTTCGTTTCCAGCACTTATTGCAGCGCATGGTGGCTACATCAAGTACTGATTTCGGACACTTAGTATTGTGTTTTTAATTTGAAAATTTCTTCATTTCTTTGTAGTAAAACAAGTCGTTTGTGCATGGAATTTCATTTAACTCTGATGATTCCTGCATGGTGTTGCAGTTTTTACAAACAGCAGTTTAACACTAAAATAAACCTTAAAACAAAAAAATAAAAAATAAAATAAAGTTGATTTTGGTACTTAATTTCACTTAAACACGTTTTTTTCTTTAATTTGAAATTAAATCTATTAAATTTAAATTCAGTTTAAGACACATTTATTTTAATTTAAAATTCGATAACATTGAATGTGAAAACAAATACTGTGCTTGAAAATACCATTACCATGTCTTAAAATTTTATACATTTTCAATGGCATTTTCCTTGATTCCTTTAATGCCATTCATTCAAACACAGGTCTCACTTTTTATGCTAAGATTTCATTTATTGACTGCAGACCATAACGTCATGAATAATTAAAATCCCACTCACGTCTCAACTCCTACGCTGAATATAGTTGCATAAGAAATTAAAATCGATAGTTTCATTCTGCACTAAATATACTTTAGCAAATTGTAAAAAAAATCTGTAGGATTAGTCTTTGACCTATTAGGGCTACATATGAAATCCCTTCAAAAGCATCTGGATTTCCACTTTAAGATAATTTAACTAATGTCTGTTCAAGGAAAATGTCCCAGTTGTATGTGAGAATTCTAGTTAATTTTTAATTTTAGTTAAATGGTAATTAACAATGTATTTTTTTCATAAATTTATTTTTAAATAATGCAAATTTTTAAATTAAATGTATTTCCTGATAAAACTGTTTTGTGAATATCATAAAAATCTTCTTGCAGTGTAAAAAAATGTTAAAATATTAAAATGAATAAACATATTATAAAAGAAATAGTACTATTTATTGTCAATAAATGGAATCTTCGAATTGCATTGTATCATGAATACAATTTAATTGATTTAATTTAAAATTAGTTTCATTAATGGAAAATAAAAGTTACCATTCGCTTACTTACTTTCAATGATTTATTCCATGCTCACTTATTAGAAGCAACCATTTTATTCCACACTACGAAAATTGAAACAAACATTTGTTTTAATGAAAATTTAGGAATTTCAGCCTTAAGTTGTAATAAAATAATACACAAAAATGTAGAAGTTGTTTTTTCCTTAAAAATTATTAAAATCTTATTTTTAAATTTTTCAGTTGCATCTTTCAGCACATTTTATTGAACAGGGAATATAAGTGAAGCATCACACAGATCAGTGACGCTTTGATTAATGTATTCGCGGCTCCAATCATAAATTTCTCGCAAAAATAACTAATAAACAATAGTTTACAACCTTATAAGTAGTTATTATTTTTAAAATTAAAATATTTTTAATCGTTTTTCTTAAGTAAAAACTTCAAACGCACTTTTCCTCAAGAAAATTTATTTTAATATTTTTTCCTCTTCGTCTAGCATGTCATGTGAATTAATAATATCCTCCATATGTGCATACAAGTCTCTCCAATTTGGTTTATTTTGCATTGGGCTTTCTACATTTTGGAACTTCATTTTAAGCAATTGTATTTTAACAATAAAACCATAATACTCGACAAAAAAACAAGTAGTAAGCACTCTCTTGAATTGATATCGACCGTCTGATTTTATCAAATTATTTGTTATAAGTAGTAATTTAAAAATGCATGATGAAAATAATTATTTCATATCTTGTTTCACAAAAATGCATACACCGTATTTCGTCTCATCCGAGATGAAGCGTTTTAAAAATCACATTTTTGTTCTTTATTCTTGGAAAAACCAAGAATAAGATTACCAACCGTCACATTATCAAATCACGTAATAAAAAAGACTAATTTGGCGCAAAGAGTTCAAAAAACAAAATTAATTGCGTATGAATCATAATTATTTCTACAGAATTTTCTTCATGACTAGCAAGTATCGCGTTTTCTGGTTGTTAGTATTGAATTTTAATTGTTGACTTTTTCTGAGAATGATTTTAGTTTTCAATTTAAATTCGGAATCGATCATTACGAAATTGAGAGGCTATGATTATTAACTGCTCAAAACATTAGGGAAGCACGTTCATTTAACGAATGTACTCAAATATTTCCTATGATAACTAATTTAAAGCAAAACATTCATGATCAAAGTGGACTAGAAAAAGTAGAAGGAAATTGCATATACAAATCAACGCTCATGTCGTCCAAAAACCAGGAAAAAAAGTTGTAAGTGCGAAATTCGTCATTTTGTAGAAGCTATTTTTCTTTGATTCAGGGGTGAAATTCAATCTTTCGAATGTGGTTTTGAAATATATATGGCTGCAAAAATGCCAGGGAAAACTTGATCTACTAGAATTCATGTAGCTGGGCATGTTATCGATAGACTGAAATCCTGTCAGACACAAATAACTGCATCTTATGCAGTTGGAGTAGAAAAAAGTTTAATTGCAAGACTGGAATATATTTTAGAGGATCGGGCATGTACGATGTCGGGCAGGACATGGTCGTCCAATGAAACTGCAGAAAATAATAACTGATATTTCCTGTTATGAGCACATCAAGACAAAACAATTAATATGACTCAAATTCAAAGGTAGTTTCTTTCGGCAAAAGGACAAAAAGTTTCAGACCAAACAATCCAAAACACAATTCTTGCGGGATATCTGGATGCACATAAGCCAATGGTGTGCATCAGTTGATCACAAGGCGCCATGCTTCTCGAAGAAAATATGCTGCTAAACTTCAAGATTGGATGCAGAGTGGAGTCAAAAGCTGTTTAAGGACAAGTCCTGAATCTGTTGGGAGTGTGATATCAGACGTGTTTTGGTAGGATTGAAAATGGTCTCACGAAATAACCCTTTATTCGTGCAGGAAATATCATATTACATTCGATATTATTTGACGGTATTGGCTGAAATTAGTACAGGCTGATGTACTGACCTGCATATCATTGATAATGGCAATTGGATGGTACAAACGTAAGCAGAGGAGATCATGTGATCCCAAGAAGTACCTTACGCTACAGCCATTAGTAATTTCTTTCTTTTAAAATGCAGGATAATGCCAGACCTCATACAACTTTCATGAAACTGAAACAATGCAGCAGAGGTAGTGGGCAGTATATTTACCAGATCTTAATACAATCGAGCATGTTTAAGACACACATAGACAGTACTTTTCTGCAAGACCAAGGCCTCCTATAACTATCCAAGTCTTTGAGATGGCACTTCATGAAAAGTGGAACAGTATTGCACAAAGTCTCATCGACAATTTCGTCTGATCCATACATAGCAGGTAACTGCAGTCTTAGATGTTTGGAAGGAATACTCCCTTTATTAAATATCCTTTATTATTTTTAAAGAACCAGTTGTTTTCAATTTTTCGTAATTAAATTGGCATGAAACATATTTTAATTTTCTTTTTACATTCCAAATAATTAAAATTCCCATACAATTGATTTTGCTTCTTTTTCTTCTTATTTCGTTTGATTACACCAGTATTCTCCATTTTATGCTCATATATGGCTATCGTGCAAAGGTTTCTGCACTATTTTGGATATTTTCCCTAATTTTTTGAACAGTATATTAACTAACAAAATTGGAATAAATAAAAAAATTCTAGGTTTAATAGAGCATTTTTATATATTTTCCGTCTATTTTCTTCACTATTTGAATACAACATTTTAACAAAATTCTACTACCATAGCTTTGACTCCAAGAATACATTTCCTTGTTAATTAATGTCCCGTTTTTTGTGTGTGATATTTTGGAAAATTCTTGAGTAACTGCAAATTACCAATCCTCCTACATTACCTCGAGCTGTCCTTAGAATTCCAGCTATTGGACGAACCAATCGACAGTTAATGAAAGAATTAGTTTCCTACTCTGTTTCATTTATTATCTATTAATTAATTAGTTACGAATCTACCTTCCATTAAGATGCCTTTAAGGTAAATGCGTACTTAGCATTAATGACAAATAAATAAAACAAATAAAATTCACAATCAATGCAAAGAAAGGATCACAAGATGAATCAATTAAGAAAGATACCGAACAAACTGCGAGTGAAAGCAGTTGCAGAGAAATATTGCAAATAAGACACATTTTCGAACAAGATCCACCATAGCCGTTAGATATTTCCAAAAGATCATCAAATAAATGATTAATTCTGAAGCTGCTAAAATAACAGAGCAAACTAATTAGTATATACTTACTTCTTACTTATTATTAACCTACAGGGGTGTTGTGTTTTGGCATATGCCCTTTTTAGAAATACTGCAGCAGATCAAGTTTTACGTTATACATGCATTTTATTTAATTAAGACAATATGTAATAATTGATTTATTATGTTTATCATGAATATTTTATTTTGCTTATAAAAATAATAAATGTACATAATAGTTTCTTATTAAATAGCAATAATGAGTTTGCATATTTAACTTTTAATAATACTTGATAGGATAGAAGGAAAAACGCAAACATGAAAATATTTTTAAATGAATCAAGGAATGGGAAAAATAGCGTTATTTAAGCTTAAGAAAAAGAATATTATATTTTAGTAAATAACTCTTCTATATATAACGTGAGATATTAAAATACAAATCATAGTAATAAACTTATGAAACCAGCATAACTTTCTAAAATATGATTTTCTAAACAATTATAATATCAGTACATTAGCATTTTGTAGTAATGATTAAAAATAGATACATTTAAGAAAAAAAATTTTTTTTATAATTTTAGAATGAGAGAGTTTGATGAAAATTCAACAATTTTTGGACTTTACCCTGAATTAATGTAAATATTTGGAAAAAGATTTACTTATGTATGTTTTCTTCAATGTAAGTATTTTTTGTGTAAGGTATGCAAATTGTCTTCAATACAGTATACTTTAGTGTAAGTTATTGAGTTATTTTTCCTACATATAAATTTATATGAATGTTAAAACCCCTACATATCTCTAAATTACATTCTAAAAATTTTAAAAGGAATCTAAAAATAAGTTAAGAATATGTGTCATAGTAGTAAAACAAACAAAAGTCTATTTTAAGATCTCTTAACATACTTATATATATATATTACAAAAGTTGTATATATTATTAACTCTGATAATATTCATGCTGTTTTTTGAATTATTATCATGAGTAAGTTAAGAAAACAACGCGGTCTTCCAGTCGACGAAAAACTAAAACCCATATTACAATTAATGAACAAAACTCTAATTTTTAACTTTTCCCACCCAGCACAAATAACACTTCAATATTATCTTTCTTCTAAGCTTCTATTACGAAACTCAAGCCTTTGATTCTTTCATATGTGATGCTTAACACGAAAAAATAATATGTGCTTATTTTTAATGTAACATTTATGATGAAGTGCGAAATGTCCTTTAGATCTAAAAACGTAAGTATCATCCTGCGTAATTAGTACTGCGTAATTATTAATGAAAAATGACCGTAAAGGTTTTTACAAAATAACGTTAGTTTTTAATGTTATTCCTAAATAGCATCTTTTGAATGCAAATCTAGAACTACATTTAAATGACTTAAGAGATATTTGATGTATGTATGCATTTAAATAAAATTATTTATAGATAGATAAATGCTCTTACAGAATTAAAGCGATAAGAGTCGGAAGAACCAAAGTATATCTTGCCAATAAGGAAATGACGTTGTTGCAACCCTTCAATCGAAGGTGTAGTTTGAGACACCGAATGATTAACCAATGCTATGGAAAATAACTTTTTATTAATCTAGGAATTTACTATCATGAAATTTTATAATCCAAGGGAGAAGTCAATTTTAATAACTATCCTAAATTCTTATATTATGTAATTAATGACTTAACTGCGTAAGATCCGATGTAACTGCACTCATCAGGTCTCGCCCGGGACAACTGGATATCCTGGACAAAGCTTTTTTTCAAGAACTTCAAAAACTTCCGATAGTAAATTCGCTAACTTGACTTAAATAGAAGCCTAACTACTAACTCTTACACTCACTTTGCTAGAACTTAAATAGCCCTATTATTTTGATTTGCATAAGTCATGGTTTCTCTACGGGAAGCGATTCTGTATAAGCATACAACAATTAAGAAATAATTTCCCCAACAGGATTTATAAAAAACTTGGATATGAGCAATCACAACATTAAAAACCGGCATCTTTACTTTTAGAAATCTCCCACATTTCTCTAATATTTTTTCGGAATGTTAAAGCTCAAGTATATCTGTGTAATATGAGCATAAATTATGCTAGTTAGAATAACCACATTAAACTGTACTTTGAAATAAAATAAGTAAAAGATGAGAGGACTATCATTTTTAATCACAAACAAACACACGCACCTACATTTAAACGGGGAGTTTATAACACATAAATATACAACAAATACTTTTACTTGAATAAAAAAAGGGGCTGTAAGAAAAAACAGGTGCACACTAGCAATACAAATGACAAAATACATTCTTCGTTGAAAGGATCTCGTCTATTTATAATCATGCCCAACCGATAGCTATTAAAACATATTTCATGTAAAAGCTTCCTGATGGGTCGGCATATGTATGCGATGTAAGATTACATCACCCTGATTAAAAAAGCTTACCATTTAGGTTTTTGAGTGAAGGTTGTGGTTAGCTCTAATTAGGAGGGTAAAATAAAAATTTATTTTCACATTAAGTATTGGAGGGCTCAAGACCATTATAAATTAAAATTCATCGAGAGGAAATTCAAGGGAATCTCATTACCATATATATATATATATATATATATATGTGTGTGTGTGTGTGTAATATGGCAATGTTGTAATGGATACTTTATATGAGATTGGTGAGGCATAATAAATATTATCCGAGAGGCAGTCATGGGGTTATTCAAATCTGTTTATACCACATCTTGAGCACACATAAACATGTTAAACATAAAGCATGAAATGGACAACACAGCACAAAGAAAACGAATGCACAATGAGCTGCAGCCGGCTACATGATTACGCAGACAAAATACAGAAGCGAAAGAGAACGGTCTCCAGGAATCTCGGTATTTATAGGCGGCTCAAATCACATGATTTGTGTGGGTGGATAGGTGTAATTTAAAATACTCTCGTCAGGCGGCGGGTTAACTTATTACAAAAACGTTGGTCCTGAAAGGATGGACCATTGGCAATTAGAGGATATTTAAAAGGATTACATTAGTGGGAATTATTACATATATATATATATATATATATATATAATGCATACGTATAGGCTTAGTTGTATGCGTATTAATGCACATGCACTTTAAAGGTGCAAGGCTTCTCAAATTTTCAATATTTTCAACTCAATTTTCAATCATAATTTACATCGCAACCACCTCCTCCCATACAATAATAATTTATTAAATTCAAAAATAGTATATTTTTACTAAAATAATAATGCGACCTTAATTATAAACCGTGAAACTTATCAAGATAAATATTAAATTTTGTAAAAGCTACTTTTAAGTAATAGGTTTGTGTATTTTTTTTTATTATGTCAGAAGGTATATTTTGATTTGCTTCCTTACAGTAAATTAATAATATTTTGAAATGATGTTTCATTTTCGAGTTTTCGATATCCTCCCCCCCCCCTGTAACGTAAAGTTATCACGCCTTATTAGGGGAACGAGCCCCACAATTTAGAAATCTCTGAGTTAGGCTGTATGTCGAAGTGAAATAGTGAAAAATTTGCTTAACGTATAAGCATTATTTTCATTCTAGTTTCTGGCAACAGAATTGGAAGAACTATAATTATAAACCCCTAATGCATTACTAACAGAATTGGAGTTCTTTCTGATATACAGTTATTTAATTTGCTTTTCTAGAGCTTAAGATTTAACTTTTTAACATATAGTAAAAACTGTAGTTTCAAAAAAGCTGTATTTCATTATTGGAAAACAACGTTGGATGTCAAAATTACAAGGAACTCAAAAAATAGTTTTTTTAAAGCTTTTTTCTTCCAAATTCCATGTTTTTAGTTTCTTTTTTTTTTAAGTTTATTTATTACAAAGTAATTAGTTTTTTAAAGCTTTTTTCTTCAAATTCCATGTTTTTTAGTTTCTTTTATTTTGCAATTAGACAGTAGAGAACGTTGGATGTTAAAATTACAAAGAACTAAAAATTAGTTTTTTAAAGCTTTTTTCTTCCAAATTCCATGTTTTTTAGTTTCTTTTATTTTGCAATTAGACAGTAGAGAACGTTGGATGTTAAATTACAAAGAACTAAAAATTAGTTTTTTAAAGCTTTTTTCTTCCAATTCCATGTTTTTTAGTTTCTTTTATTTTGCAATTAGACAGTAGAGAACGTTGGATGTTAAAATTACAAAGAACTAAAAATTAGTTTTTTAAAGCTTTTTTCTTCCAAATTCCATGTTTTTTAGTTTCTTTTATTTTGCAATTAGACAGTAGAGAACGTTGGATGTTAAAATTACAAAGAACTAAAATTAGTTTTTTAAAGCTTTTTTCTTCCAAATTCCATGTTTTTTAGTTTCTTTTATTTTGCAATTAGACAGTAGAGAACGTTGGATGTTAAAATTACAAAGAACTAAAAATTAGTTTTTTAAAGCTTTTTTCTTCCAAATGCCATGTTTTTTAGTTTCTTTTATTTTGCAATTAGACAGTAGAGAACGTTGGATGTTAAAATTACAAAGAACTAAAAATTAGTTTTTTAAAGCTTTTTTCTTCCAAATTCCATGTTTTTTAGTTTCTTTTATTTTGCAATTAGACAGTAGAGATTAATCTTAACTTAACGTTTTAAGACTTACACAATCATTTTATGTATATTAAACTATCATATTATGTATATTAAAAAACTGTTTCATATTATAATGATTCAGTTTATAATTCAACATCATTTTTTATTTTTCTAAATTTTTATCCAAATCCATTAAAATTTCTAAAAATGGTACATCATGTGTAACATACAAAATTATCTTTGAGATTTCTGAAATTCTATTTTGCAACTAGTTTTCTTAGAAAGATTTATCTAGATATCAGAAATGGGTCACAAGATTTAATTAATTACTTTCTGCTCTGAGATACATGATTAATCTTGAATTCCTAATTGATTTCCATGGCAGTGGACATTAAAGACAAGTCCACTGTTTACAATGAGCGTGTCTTATTTGGAAACCTTAATTGGAAACAAAGATAAAATATTAGTCCACTTACAGAAATGTTTTGTTATTTCTAAGACCCACTTGCATTATCATATACAATGTTGAATCATGTACTGAATCGTGAAATGCATTGGCTGTACTTTTTATTAATCAAAAGGTATTCTTTTCTATGTTTTTAAGAAGATATGTTTGATTAATTTATATCTTAAAATTCTATCAGATATATGACCGAGTTAGAAATATTAACTAGATATGTATAGTAGAAGTATGAAAACGCATAGTACTTTAGATTTAAAGCAAAACAATTAATGAAAAAATACTTCAACAAGACTTAAAGTATTTCATAAATAATTGTACTGCATTGATGGAAGAAAAAATTTTCGTAGAAATTATTTTGCAAGGAATTGTGATTTCAATCATTAATAATTATTAACTAAAAAGTACATTTTTACTGCACATATGTATTTTAAGGAAATAGAATTAATAAATACATATTGTTGTGATCCTGCTTATTTTCCCTTTCAGTGAGGAGGTTTCATAACCCTTCAACTGGTTTGCCCGTACTCCGTACGGGCTACAGAATGCTGGTGATATACGGTTTTTCCATATGCTGTACGGGCACCTAAATAATCTTCTTTCTGTTTTTGATTTGCTCATATTTTTAATTCTTATAGTGAGATTATTAGTGCAAATGTGTGTGTGTGTTTTTAAGAGATATAGTTTGTCAATGGTATTGAAATACTCCTCATCTAGGATTTTCTTTGTGTTGAATGCGAGTATTTTTCTTTAAAAGCAGGGATTTAGATTCTTGAAAATATTTGATAAAGAATGCAGGGCATTTCGCAATTTTTTGCTTGAGAAGAAATGAAAATGGAAAGATAATCCCCAAAAACCCAATATTATACCTGTCTCCAGTACAAAGTAAGACTTATTATTACACCAAGCTTCAATTTTCGTCTGAATATATAAATGCACAAATAAACAAAATCTTCAACCATATGAAAAAGAGTTATGGACATTCTTATAAGATATATATATATATGAAACTTTCTTCATAGCATACAGAGTGTACTTATAAAAAACAAATATTTAAGGATTTTATATTCTCTAATTATAAAATATAAAATAGTGTGAAAACTTTAAAATTGAAAATTAAAATAAGATTCTACCTTTTTCTCATTCTCTTAAACATTATATTTAAATATATGCAATAAAAATGTTCCCTCTTTTGAAATTTTAGGGGTTAGTAACGCCTTTTGATGTACTTGATGCCTTAAAAATATTTGATTAAATTTGTATCCTTAGAAAGTGTGTATTCGTGAAAAAAAGAGCAAAATCATAAGTTAAAGATAATATGAGAAAGACTGCGCAAATGCAAATGCAAAAAAAAAAAAAAGGAAACATTAATATAATCAAGAGTCAAACAGACTTTAATGGAAGAAAAAGAATATGTCTACGACAAAATTATGAAATCTAGATTCGTTTACACTTATTTGCGTATACACGAAAAAGAATGTAGAGTTGACAATGAAAGTTGTTTACCATATTTTAAATTATTTATTTTTTATTAATAGACATTTAAATGAGTATATTAGTTGTCTGAACACAGAAACATGATCGACGCGTGAATTTATGCAAAATCAAATCAAACAATACCCATTGGAAATATAACTATTCCAGAAATCTAGCATTTTCCTACATATGAACCAACCTTTTTAATCATACTTCTTAGATATTTGCTAATATAAAAATATTGTTATGGAAGGTATTCAACATGTTTGAATATCAGAGCTATTTAAAAATGTGTCTTAAATATTAACTTTCCTTTAACATGTATATGTAAATTATATACATGATAGACCATTTATTATCTCCATAAATAAAATGCATGGGATAATAATTGATGCAGTAAAAAAGAAACTTTAATCTTAACCATATTTATGCTTTAAAAAATAGAATATAAGTAATAATTTTGGAGATTCCTTAATCTAAAATTCATTCCAACAATAATAACTTGTTTACATGTCCTCCTAAACAATATTTTGCAAAAAAAAAATCAGACAACAAAAGTCTAATTATTAAAAATATGTTCATCAAATTAAACATTACACTTATATTTGTTAAATAATTGAATACATTTTAAAATTAAACTAAATAATAATGAAAGGAGGCAAAAATATAACAGAAAAGTGATTAGATGATTATTTACTGATGAAATAGTAGATTCCTCTGGCTAATAATAGTTTTTCTCTTGCATTTTGGTATGATTTGAATACAAAGCACTTAAATTATTAGAAGATAAATCAAAAGAAGCTTTTTTAGAAAAACGTCTTTGAAATATATAGTAAGAGAAGGCCATTTTATTCTTGAGGCTTCTACTATAGTTTCTGCATTAATCGTGTTGATATACGTTGTATAATACGTTTAGTAATTACATTAACATATTTGAGAAATTTTACCATGCTCTTACCCATTGATTTGGGGTCGGTCTCCATTTACTTCACAAACACAAACACAATTACTGCTCAAAAATCGTAAGGTTATATTTTTTAAATTTGTCTGCTAGATATTGTTAGGAAAAATAATTGTTTATTTAGTATTTCGGAAAATATCCTATCCAGGTAGTCCATTATTATGTATGTTTTGTCCATATCTGAAATTGTCTGGCGGAACAAATGCAATCTTTTCCGTTGTCATCGACTCATATTTGCGAGTATATAGCCCGACTTTAAATTCATCATAGAGAAAATATTTGAATACGCTAGGCTGTCTAAATCGTCATCGTTGTGGGGAAGTAGACAGACGTCTTTCTTCGTGATTTTGTTCAGTGTTCTATAAATGACAAAAAAGCGCCAATCACAATTCTTCTTTTTCTCTAAAACAACATGAGATTACCTTGAACTCTCTGAAGGCTACATCACTCCTCTTTCAGCAACCGTTGTGTTTCTTTTTCAATCATATGTCTACCTGTAGTGGATATACGGCTTGATCGAGGCACTGTGACCTACGTCAATCTTGTGTTTTGCGGTATTGCATCTTGATTTCCCCACTTTTTCATTAAAGTGGAAAATGTCACACAATTCTAATAATAAATTGAGCAATTGTTTCTTCACAATCAGCTACTAAAATTCATTTTAATCTAAACTTATTTTCGTCCTTACATTGTGTTTCTGAAAGATACCAGGAATTTTTATTTTTCAAGGAATAAATCGCATCTTTTTTTGTAGTTATCACATCTTTTTTTGTATGTTTTTTCCTTTCGGAATCAAATGGGTTCGATGATAGGAATTTGTTACCTATACTTTGAAACCACCATTCTCAATATCCACAATCTATACTGGATAGGTAGCTCCCAGTCTCACATGAGAACTATAATGCCAATAGTCAAAGCTTCACAATTTTAGAACCACCGCTCTAAATGGATCCGGTAATAGACAAAACTCTGAAGGAAGCCCGTGAATTCGTAGATGTCTGCCTAACTTTCTCGTCGCATATTTTTAACCAGACGCTTCTGCCAAGCTGTCACGTAGATTGAACTAATGTGGTAATGGAATGCTTAACGGAAATAATGTCGTTATACAAACTTCAAGATTTTATTCCATGAACTGAATGTTTATTTAGCCTACTTACAGCTATTGAAAGTTCTAGAACTTTTTATAACAATGATTACAGTTAGTTTTATAACTACAATTACAATTAATAATAATATACACGAGAACCTTCTAGTAGAAATTAAGGTCAATTGGAAAGAAAACAAAATATACTTTTGGCAAATCTCCTGTAGCCGGGCTCGATTTGATGATTTACTGCTTGTAAGTCAGATATTCTATAAACCGAGATATGGTGTCCAAAAACGAAAAAAGCTATGTTTGCTACAGTATAATAAATACAATAAAATTATTTTTTATTATTTTATAAAGAAATTTCTAAATGATATTATATATAAGTAGTAGTAATATTATTATTTATCATTCAACAAATATTGTTTTCTTTAACTGTGAAAAAAATGTTGATGTACATATGTTTTAATTTGCTCTGTGAAGCTTATATTGATTTCATAAACATACGCAATAGTTATTTCAAAATAAAGTATCGATATCATACAACTCATATTTGCATGATTTATTTTTTATCACATTATTTTTAAAACCAAATAAGCTGTTTTTGTATCAATTTTTTAAATTTATTTATTATTTATCAAATTTAAAATAGGTGGATTATCAAATCAGTTTATCTAAAGCTTAGTTTATATTAATAATTATTCTGAGCTCAAATGGTGAAGTTAAAGGTCAAAATATTCTCAAAATGGGTTCATAATTGCAAAATAAAACATTTGAAGATACATATTCATGCATGCAAAAAGCATTATTTGAGCATTTCTTATTTCTGCAAGGATTTTATTAATAGTTTTAATGCGATGCGTCTTGGCAAAATCACACAGTATTATGCCTATTTGGACCCATCACTGATAAGAATTTTAAAAAAATAACGTAACTTGTTATTGGCACTTGTACACATCAAGTTTGCCTTGTCAAGACTATAAATGCCTAAAACATGTTAGATTTCCTCTTTTTTGGCCTAAAAAATTATTACAAAGGTGGTTTTTGTTTCAATCGAAGAGAAATGTGAAACTTTATGTAACTGTGCACTTTAGCAGCCAATGGAGTTATTGTATATTGCAGAATTGTATATTGCATATTGTATATTGTATATTGCCCCCTCTGATCAATGATAGTTTGAGACCTTAGGCCCATAAACACCACACAATCATTCGTAGTCCCAAGTCTTTTTTAATAATTCGTATTTAGAGAAGATACCATCAACGAAAAACGTATATAGAATTTCACGTTTAATCTAATCAGAATTGTAGGAGATAGTCCACATCCCTTATGGAATCCATAGACCCATGTTGTGATACTTTGAATTCATCTGGCGACATGTCTAGCTATAGCGTAATTGTAAAAGTAAATGCTTGAATATCAGTTTCGCAAACAAGCAGGCACACTTAGCTATTTCTTGAGCAATCCATTCACAGGCAGTGTATTCCAATTCAGGAAATAACCTTTGCTAATCAGATCCAACTATCTTAAAATTTACACCGATGAATATTGGCCAATATAGACTCAATTTCTTCTGTTTGCAGGAAATTATAAGATTTATATATTTTTGGAGTCTTCAGAGATTTATCTTTTTACTCGGTGGAATAGCTCTTTCTTTTTGTATTAATTATATCATAACATCAGGATTTGTTAATCTTTCAATTCATTTTTATTAAAGTACTAAAAATTAATTTCTAACATATAAATTATTGAATATTGAACATTTAAATTTATCGCAATCATGTTTGTTTGTCTCAAATATGCACATAAGTTTTGTCAGCACTTGGTCACTAAAAATAAGGGTTTTGTCTGGCTGCCATGTTATAAGTCGCCAGTCTGGCTGACAATCTTATGTAATGCCTTATTGGGATTAGAGATTAGTATACATTAAAGGAGCACCCTGAAATATGAAAAGGCTTATTTTTTAACTGTGTTTTAATTTCAGGTAAGTACGGTGTTTCAAACAAGTTCATATAATTATTGTTTTGAAAAGTTTCTTTATAAACATGATAATTTTATTAATTTACACAATAAAGTTTTAATTCTATTTCATTTTGGATAATTTGTATAGTATATGTGGGTATGATATTACAGTAGAACGTCGTTTATCCGAATCAATTGGGACCGTACATCGTTTGGATACGCGATTGCTGGGATAACCGAAAACCAAATGCGATCCATGCAGTATATGAAAGGGGACACTTTACGAATATTGGAAATCATCATATGCATTAAACGTGCTTGAAGAAAAAGCAAAATAGGTGCAAAATGTCGAAATTTTGCCTTTATTGCAGAAAATAATCACTTATTTTTCATTGTACCATTGTACACTATTGTTTTTTCGCTGCAAGGTCTCTGATTTCCTTGGCTCGGATAATTGATGCTCCGGATAATGAACGTTCTGCTGAACGACGTTCTATTGTACTTGGATTCGGAAAATATTTTCAGTTTATTCAAATGACGGATGATTATTTGAACGTTCTATTTAATTACATATATATCAATATTCATGGATGTATATTACCTTTAATATTTAGAAACGCAAAGAATCTTCAATTTACGTCTTAGAAATCTTTAAGACATAAATATCACTTCTTTCATTCTTGTACTAGTATTATAGATACATACGAGTACTTAAATTATAATAAATACTATACGAACACTTTATATTTAAACGCGGAACTGCATTATAGTAATTTAACTTGAAGCATTCAAAACATACACATCTAAAACAATGATTAGAAATAAATATCTTTTAAACTAAACAAATAATATAATTAAAATAAAAGCATCTTGTAAGCAAGAATTATTACTTAAAGCCAGCCATATAATTGAAACAGTTCAGTAAAGTAGGATTTAAATAATTACAACAATAATTTTACAAGTTAAGATAAATAGAGTTTTCTAATTTAACTAAAATTTTCAAATCTACTTAATTTCCTTTCAGCTGTATATGATTTATCGTTCAAAAAATTGGGTTATGCTTAATGAAAATAAGTGTTCGTAGAATATATTTCTTTTCTGTTGACACTTAAATAACGACTTAAAGAATCAATTAGGTAGAAATTCATCTGTGATAAATTTAAGCTAAATTCAAAAACGCAGTAACATTGTATGGAATTGTTACTTTTAGTGATGTTGTAATATTAATTTTATTGAAAACTGAATTTTCTGCTTAAGAAATAGCAATTAAATATAAGAGGAGCATAATGAAAAACATTTATTTCATGAATTTAAACTTGGTTTAACTGTTTGTCTCTTAACTGTCTAAATGAACTTAACTGTCTGAATGAAGTTCTGCATCAATTAATTTGATAAAATTTCTTACGCTTTGATCAAAATAACAGAGAAGAAAAATAATTCATAACTGTTAGTTTTTATACGAAAATTTCAAAGCAAGCGTTCGGGGATCTTACATACAATCACTTGCTTTGTATTGTTAAGGTATACCAAATTAGATTTAAATTTTAACCCTGCATTACTCCCGCGAAAAAAAACGGACTGGATTTCATGCGCAAGGTAGGTCATGCACAAGGATGTTTACATTCTATTTTTTCCACAAAATTTGTATACTAAGGTGAAAAAGGAAGCAAAAAGAAAAGGAAAAACAAAATGTTTATTATACTTTTCACACGTAAATTTATTTTTCTGTTCTTTTTATTTAGGCATACAATACATCGTTTATTTACTCCTTTAGCCTTTTTTGTGAGTGAGTGCGATCTTTTCACAGGATATTAATAAAAAAATTTAACAAAAGCATTGTTTTCAGGTTTCTGCATTCTTTAGATTCTTCTGTAAACCCAGGAAATTCGTCATGGCAACGGGCTAGATCTACGCCTGTCTTTAGCCTAAGCTTTGACCCTCTATTAAGGTGACAGTAAGATTTTGCTCACACAACATGATAGATGGTGACACCATTCGGACCCACTGATTTAACGAGCACGTTCTCCGTGTGTACTCGGTCGGTATTTGGTGGCATCGGGCATCGAACCCAGGCCTTCCCGTCTGGAGCCCGATGCTCTAACCACTAGGCTACCCACGGCCCCGCATATATCGTTAAACCATAATATCAAATTTTCAGCATTTTCCATCAAATGTCTAACTTTACGTTAATGAAATTGCGGTGAAACAAGTGAAGGAAGACTGTAATCTTCTAACGCTTTCCACATCCGCCCTTATATACTTGAAATTCTACTCCTTGAAAAAAATCTCAAAATATGGTGGAATGGAGGGTGTTTCCCAATCATAATTGGTATGCGGGTAGACGTAGACCCGGTCTTGTTGTAGCTTTCACGTGTGACGGATGCTCTCAGACTTCACTCACACGTCTTGCCATTGTCTACATCAAGTTATTCTCAGTGAACAAAAAGATCTCCATCTGTGCAAGGTGTCAAGATCAGCAGGTTTCCCTCGAGCAATATTGCGTTGCATGGATCTCCTAAGTAAAGATATATACACAGGTCCGCTTTTTGTGCTCGATTCTTTGAGAGTCAACGAATTCAGAGATCTTGTCTGATTTTGTCAGTCGGTAAAGGAGTAGCAACAATAACAACAACTTTAAAATATAAAGATATGTATATTTTGTTGTTGTTGTCGTGTATGACAGAGTGCAAAGGTGTAATGGCAAAATAAAGATATAGTCAAATATTGTCAAAGACGTGAGTCACTGCCGTGGCAACATCCATGGCATGATCCGAGTATAGGATGCCCATGCTGTTGCCATTGTCTATTTTAAAAATGGCAGCAACAATGGAAGGGATCCAGTTGCTTGCCGTTCCACATATGATCTGGATCTTTCAGGCAGAATCTTCATGCCCTTAAAATGCTTTGTCCTTAGTCTGGTTATTGATGTTGTAATTTCTCGGCTATAATTTAATTCTGGCAGCCAGAATTTTTTTCGTGGGTATATCTTGTGTCTTATATATACTTTATTTAATAACTGCACGCAGTTTTTAGTTCGAAATAGGAAAAATAAACTCTACGTTTTTTTTACTAATTTCAAATTTGTAATATGAATGTAAGTAAAATTATATATAGTTTTATACATTTATATATATATATATATATATATTGGTTTAAGCTTGAAAATATTTAAAAAAGAATCTTACATGTTAATATTTGCAGTAAGAACTGTTAAAAAATATTTGTATTTTAATTTAGAATAAATACATGATTTTTATATTACGAACTTCCCTTTAAAAATATGTTTGATTTGTTAAAACCTTGGGAATAACTCATTTATGAATAACAACAGTAAGACAAATATTGATTTTGAGAGGAGTTCACTTATATAGAGAGCAAAAAAAAATCTTTCAAGAATTTTTATTTACTTGATGCATAATATGCAATTTTTACAAAAACGAAAGGGGAATTTAGTCTCTTGGCATATAATTTTTTGCTGTTATTTGTGCGATAATATTTCCAAAAGTAAACTAAACGGCTTAAAATTCCATATGATATTTTTTAAGAAAATATCATGTCTGATTATTTAAAAAAATTCTTCTGTTGCAGCAAGCAAAATCTATGAATTAATATATTTACCATAGTTTTATAAGCCTTACGAAAAATATGCTTTACATTATGTGTTTATATTTATGAAACAAAAGACACATTCCAGACATCTTTGAAATTTCGAACTAAAAATCATAACTGCATTTATTAAAACAGCCTTAAATATGTTTTTATATAAATTAAAGATACATAATTTAAATAATTCGTGCTTAGGATAAAAGTGTTTGATGTATATAAAAGCATAATTAAAGTATATATATACATCCCTACACCATTCCTATACATATATGTGTCTGTGTACTTAAATTTTACTGGATGGATTTTACTGGTACTGGATGTAATGTAGAAGCAAAAACCCATCTGGTTAAGGGATTAGTGGAGCCGCTCAAAATGTTTTGAACCCCGTCCTATCCTAGATTATAAACAGGTGTTTGCAATAATTTACTTTATTAATTTGAATATTAAAACTAAAAACTTGGAAGGACTCCTCCTAGTCATCATTGATACTGTGAAAAATCTACAGGGGCTCATTCAAGTTTATGCATAGGAAATATCAGACCGCCTTCTTGCGCTTTATGAGCTGCCATATAAAAGCACTTACTTTTCGTCAGGACCAGATGATATGCCTGGAATGCTGAAGGTATTATTTCGATTTGGTCTCCTGCCCATATCTTGAATTGTTTGGATTTGATAAAGGACAAGGCTCTTAAGGCCCCTCTTCCGTTTTTAGACTTTTCAGAGATTTTAGAAATCATGAAGATTGTGTAGCATTGCTAGACAATTTGAGATTTGCACAGCGTTTCGCAAACTGTGAGGTCACCCCCCTCCCTTTCGATAGTGTGATAACTGTACTAGGGGGTGCAGGCATATTAAAAAGACGGAAACAAAAGATTATTTAAAAAATATTAATTTATTGAAAGTAATCAAACGCATTCTAATATAATAAAAAATAAAATACACATCTACATTGATACAATATAATTATAATTGTATCACAGAACTTCACGAAGTATTTTACAATGCTTTAACAATATTAATTAAGAAAAATTGTAATAATTTAAAGTTAACTTATGGAATTGTAATACATAAAATTATGTAAAAAAATTAACGCTTTTTCATAATTTGTCCAATTTATAATTAATCCCTTAACTGATGATTAAAAACTAAACGATTCACTTCTCAATGCCACCGTTTTTCTACGTAAGCACATTTTGGGGAGAGGAGAAAAGAGGAATACATAAGCAAATCCTTGAAATAATAAATCCTTTGCAAACACTGTCAAGGTCCTTTTTATTGCATTACAAATTTTCGGAATAATTTTATAGATAGCAATGCATAGAAAAGATCATACTTTGGAAAGACGTATTTATACGTTAAGGTCAATTTAAATTTTGGCTGAGCAAGACGTTTATATGCTCTGGTGGCACTCAGGAGTTTAAATTCTAATTAAAGCCTTAGAGTTAAATTATATCATTAATGAATTCAATACACTGATTTTGTATGGAGGGGGGGTGTTAAAAATTACGCTTGAAAATTTGGTCTCAAATATTATTAATTTCAGAAGTACTGCTTTTGCAACAACGCAATATGTTAACAAGGAAAGATCAATGGTAAGAATAAATGTTTACTTTTTTGAAATGTGATGCAACCACCAAAACTTGCAATAGAGAACTCCTTCTATATTTCCTAAATTTCAAGGTATAAAGATTTCACCTGAGTGCCTAAATGTGTGGGAGAATTAGAAGGAAGATTAGCCATATTTTTAAAAAAAATCTATTTTATTCTCATTATTAATTACAACTCAAATTCAATCGAACAAGGATAAAAGATGCACCCAAGTAATAAATACGAAGACAATTAACGAGGTACGAGCTATATGAGAAGAACTTAATGCTTAATACAATAACTCAATTCAATAGCTCCCATTCTTAGGTATTTAATATAAATTAAATCTCAATTTACAGTTCATCACCTTAAGTAATTCAATTATCAAATATTAAATATCCAGGATTCCCATTCAATTTGAATAATCACTGCTCCGTGAGCAATCTATTCTATCTCTCTCTCTAACCTGAAAGCCTAAACTATATATAGTAGTCTTAATTAGCATATTCACGTTTGCTTCGAGGAAGTGTTTTATAATAAAAAATTTTTAATGACCAGAGAGAAATTCCCCAAAGAGGACTGTTAGCTAAGGAAGCGAGGAAAGAACCGACACAACCCTCTCCGTGAGGAAAACGTGGTTTATCTGAGAGTCTTAACTACCCAATCGAAATTACGTTAATAAATTTTAACACTTAATCAAGAATTGCCAAAGAAATTTTAAACAACCAATCTAAATCCACCTATAATTTTAAATAAGGCAGCTGATTCCCATTTCAATATACAGTACACCCCTTTTCTGGCTAGAGCCAAGGGAATACCACCCCGTATGGAAAAATTCCAGGCTGTTTACCACTACTTCAATAATTCACAAATTAGAACATTTTACGTATCATTTTCAAGACATTCTTCTACTTCGGGAAGTTCAGGGTCAGTCACTTTGAAATGAAACTAGGATCAATATCAGCACAAAAAGATATCATTAATCAAATACACACACACACACATATATATACAAACATTTACAAACATTAAATTTATATATCTACTACCAATCATTTTTAAATGTATATAATTTCACATAAATAAACACCATCTGGTTTTTTTTTACAAACTCCCCATCCATTCGCGCTACACTGTTAATGTTAATACTAATTGTTCATATTTACACTGTGTACCCAAACCAGATATTATCTAAATACATCAATAAAACAAAATTACATACATGAATGCATACAATTTCCAAACATACTATACAACAAACAAACAATGCAAGGAATTCTCGCCTAATAACCAAGTCATATTTGGTAGTAAAACAAATGTAAATAAACAATTGTTTCCCCATTTTGAAAAAAAAAATTACAAGCATAAGTCCATTTTTCAAATTACAGGAAAAATGCACCCATCTCGGTGTCAACTTTTGCACAAATAGAATCAGACTTGTTTTTTTTTGCAAAAAAAAAAGGGCAAGTTTCCCGATTTTTCTTCACGGACTTTCTGTTGCGTCACCATTCAGTACTTCTAGGCTATCAGTCCATTGGCTTGGGAGAACTTCATATTCTTCCAGGACGAATCTTTCATTGGCTGCTTGCTCTCTTATCGCTGCGCCGCTTGTAAAGCCGAAATCCACTCTTTTTGCTCCTCGCTGTTTCTACTCCTCAGGCTATTGTCAGGTATTAACTTGTCCTTCAAGTTGCCTCTTGCCTCTCGTTGATGCTAATCTGTTGCTTAATGTATCCAACTACCCTAAAATTGTGAATTTTTCCAAATATTTATTTTATAGGCTATCTCATTCGCTCTATAAAAATACAAAGTTTATTATTTTCCGTTCACTAGAACAAAAACTGCAAGTGTTTTCGTAAAAGCAGATGCCATTGCTTTAAGCAAGATGTCATACTTTTAAATACATTTTACTCGATTTTTTTTGTGTGAAAATAATCAAACGGGGTCAGCGATTGTTAAAAAGTTTTGAAAATAATTAACTGAATTTTTTGTGCAAGTTCTGTATAATAGTAGAAGTGTTTTAACCATCAGATTTATCAATCACTGTTTTATTACAAAATTTACAGTCCCTTATGTGAATATAATCACTGTTTTTTAAGCATTTTCATATAGTAACCGAGATAAAGTGCTGTAGTTTTGGAAAGATTAAAATATCTCTTGTCCTTAAGGTCATTTCGACAATGAATAACATAGAAACACATCATAATTGAAAAACTGAAAATTTGTTCATAAACCTTTGGTACAGAATGGACCACATTTATGTTATTTTTTGTCAATTTTTACCCATTTTTTCTCATTTTAGTTATAATAATTTATTTTTCTCTTCTTAATTTCAGCATATTTTTCTTTAAATGTACTAAAAAATCTAAAAACAACAAAAAAATCCACATATTTTCATTCTTTTATAAAAAAAGTTGTCGCAACCAGTCGGATACTTTAATAGATAAGGACTAGACCTCTGGGACGGCTCTTGCCTTTCTTTGACGTATCACTTGCTGTGAAGCTGATAAGGACTTGACCTCCCATTAGGGACTTGTCTGTTGTTGTCTGCAGCTCTTCGAGTTGAATAAGGACTGGATATTCTGGACATTGCTTGCTTTTCGACGATTGAATCTGATCGTTGAGATGGACAGGGACTGGATCTTCCGATTCGGACTTGCTTTTCGTTGACTGCTTCTCTCTTGGTCATCTTTGTTCTTGGACCTCATGGAAGTGATACTGGAATACAACTCTTTCTCCGCTTACAGCTCTCATGTTGTCGTCTTTTAATTTCAGTAGTTTCAATAAATGAAGAAGACGCACTGCGGTTTCACCAGTTCTTTCTCACTGGTTACCACTTTGTACTCTTCTGTTTTCTTTCGTTATTATTAGAATATTCAGCTGACCCTCCATTTCTCACTCGTTTCCCTTGCCATTGTCTCACATTAGTGCTCTCCTCCCTGGCTAAACGTTTACTTCCCTCAGTTTCTGTCTGTTCTGCCCTATATTCTTCACCATCCAATCCGTCTGTCTCCACAACACCTTCATCACTTTCTCTTGGTTGATAAATTCCTACCTGATCTGCATTCACTGTTATCGGCTTACCCCCTTTCCAAAAAACTATATTGTGGTTATCAACCTTTATCACTTGATATAGAACTTCAAATTTAGGTTTAAATTTACTCACAATGATCTTGCTTGCTGAACTAATAGGATGTGTTCGTACCAATACCAGATCCTTTACTTTAACGTCAACTTCCCGTCTTCACTTATTATAATATTTTGCTAGTCTATCATATATCTCTCTTACTAAACTGGAAGCCTATACTATATATAGTAGTCTTAATTTAAATTTTCACATTTTCTTCGTCGAGGTGGAATTTTATAG
>BMAO01029688.1:0-15486 GCA_019973975.1 Trichonephila clavata | reverse complement strand
TGTGTGGTACTTGTGGTGCACAGGGGAATTATTTTATCTGTCTTTAGTAACAAAAATTGTATTGTATCGTTAAGTAATATAATTCAAGTGATTACATAAGCACAATGCCTAGAGGAAATGCATCAATACAAATATGCTTTTCTTCTTTTGAATATGAAACGATATATAAGAATATAAAATGACCAACTTATAAAAGTAGTTAACATAGATATGTCACATAGATGGTTCTCATATACACTATCTGCATAAAGTATCCGGACACCAAGTGGCATGGACTTGGAGCGTCCTGAGACACATTAATATGACGTTGGTCCCCCTTTGCATGGATGACAGCCTGCACACGTTTGGGAAGACTTTCCACCAATTTTTGATAGGTGACCATAGGAATTGCCTTTCAGGCATCCATCACAGCTGAAGTGAGTGCTTGCAGTGAGGATGGTCGATTTAGCTGGCTACGTAATCTGCTATCTAATTCGTCCCAAAGGTGTTCGATGGGATTTAGATCGGGGCTCTGAGAAGGCCAGTCCAGTTTTTAAACACCCATTTCGTCAAACCACTTCTGTGCAAACCTCGATGTTGTGAATGGAGCAGTTTATCCTGCTGGAAGAGAAATGGGCCTTCCCCAAAATATCGCCATAGATTTGGGAGTGCAGCATTGTCCAGAATGTCCACATACATCTCAGAGTTCATGTTTCCAATCACAGGAACTAACGGACCCAGGCCAAACCACGAGAAACACCCCCACACCATTATGCTTCCGCCACCAAACTTAACAGTTGGCACAATGCAGTCACTAAAGAAGCGTTCGCCGGGCATCCGCCAAACCTAGACACGTCCATCGACTGCCAGACTGTAAAGTGAGATTCATCACTCCGAAGAACAGTTTTCCACATGTCCACAGTCCAATGACGGTGAACTCTTCACCATTGCAATCGATGCTTCGCATTCTGTGGAGTGATGTTTGGCTTGTGAGCGGCTGCACGACCATGGAATCCCAAGTTTTTTAACTCTCGATGGACAGTCCTACTGCTAACACTAATTCCTGATGAACTTTGGATTTCCTGAGAAATTTCCACCAACGAGGACTTGCGATTTTGTTTCACTACCCTTTTCAGAGTTCTGCGGCTGCGTTCCACCAAGTATTTTCGGCCTACCGGTTCGTTTTTCTGCCGTTTACTGCCTCGACGTTTCCACTTCACAATTACATCACTCACAGTGGATTTAGGCTTCTGTAGAATGTCCGCAATCTCACGAACTGATTTCCCACAAAGGTAGCATCCCACTATACTGCCACGATCAAACTCACTAAGCTCCTTTGACTTACTCATTGCCTCACAAACGCATAAATACAATCTGACAAACCACTACCAACACACTTTTATAGCTTTCAATTACGTATCAAATTGCGTCACTCGCCAGAACCACTTTTTTAAGAAGTGTCCGGATACTTTTGGCCAGATAGTGTACATTTCATAAGATTCAGTTGTGCATCTTATTTGAAAGCTGATATAAATATAAAACAAATTCCAAGATATTGTTCTTAGATATAAAGGAGTAATTTAGGCATTCGAATCGCCTGTATTATTATTCATGTCACAAGGCAGCTTAAAAATTAAAAACTTTACGGCATTTAAAAAATTTTTGTCCCATTTTTTCATAGGAATAAAATATATCCTCTTAATGGAATTTTTATTTTCAACATTAGAGTTGTTCAAAATCTAACTTTATTAGCAAATGCGTTAATATTTATTTATTGCATATATGGTAAAACGTATTTCCAGTTTATGCTGTTTTATGTTTTCAAACGTATTATGCTGTAAAAAAATACTCATTTCTCACTTAATCAATGCTTAAATTTTGCTAAATTTTAATGTTCGAAACGTTATATATTTTTTGTCTTTATATGCCTTACTTTAGTTATTTCACAGCATATTTATAACCTACAGAAATTTTACTTTTGCTACATGTTCTTCAATTCCTGTTGGAAATATTTTCGAGAGCAAACTATACATGTATATACAGGGTGTTACCGAATTCGACCGACAAATTCATGGGGGGGGGGTGGAAGTCAGCATGAGGATGACAAATCACTATGGAACACGGGTCGTAAATCATGTTTAGTTGGAGAAATTCGCAAAAACAATTATGAAGGGTGGGGTGTTTAGCGGAATGAAAAGGGGTGCAAGACTGGGAAAATCACGATAATAGTAGCCGTCGAGAGAAGGATGAGACCAGGCAAGGTAAGTGGCCAAACGAATGTGGAGAATTCGAGTGCCGTGGTAGGGGGTTGGAGAAACCTTGCGTGTATGCAAATTTCCCACTTCTCTAGGAATTGCTGCAGCGAGTACCAACCACTACGCTCTAGTTCGTGTGACTCATGCTTGATGAAGCCCCAACACACTTTTTGGTTATGATGCTCAATCACCTCCATGTTACATATCCCGGGAGGTGGATTGGACGAGGCAGAACTGTTGCTTGTTCTCCACGCTCCTCGGATCTCCTTGGATCCTTGAAACTCCTTGGAAATTCCTTGGATTTCTTCTTCTGGAGCCGTCTGAAATCTCTTATGTATGAAAGGCCAATGGCTACAGTAGTGGATCTCATGGTATGGATCGTCGTCGCTTCAGTTGACATCGCCAGCACACCAGATTTGTTTGAACTTATCCGACAATACTTCGTCGGTTGGTGCCTGCTGTGCTATGACCTACGCAGCCGCAACTTCGAACAATTCCTATGACACTCGTCGTTGTATTGATGGCGTCAAGCTGTAATGCATTGTTCATAATGTAAACATGCTCTAAGTGTAATAAATGTATTTCCTACCTCTTATTGTCCCTTTTCATTCCACTAAATATTAAACTCTTAAACGCAAAAAAGTTTTTGCGAATTACTCCAACTAAACATGGTTTGCGACTCTATCTTCTATAATTATTTGCCATCCCCATGTTGCCTTCTATCACCTCCTTTGTATTTCCCTGTCGAATTAGGCAACACCCTTTATAAATTTAGTACATTTTCGCTTTAGTTTATGTTCGTTTCAGGTCTTCTATTATCGGGCAACATAAGCCTGGGCAAAAACATTTGAAACGACTTTCAGGAGGGTTTTAGTTGGAGCTAATGCAAAAGTCAGGAAAAAAAGGCAGTCTTTCTTTTTTCAATTCCTACTATTAGCTCACTCGCTCTTTCTATATATTTATCTTGTTAAAAGTTTTAAATCGTTAATAAAAATGCATTTTAAAGCACTCAATTGAGCTTAAAATACGCGCTTATTTTGGATGACAATACAGTAATTTAATTATAATTAATAAAAATTAACTGATTCAAACCAATTATTCAAAGAATTACAAATACAACCACGTTGAAATTATTTTTGGCGACTTAGTGACCATTTTGGCGACTTGTGTCAAAATTTGAAAACATTTACTTCTTTAACTTTATAGCTCTCATTTGAAATTTTCTATGCATTATTGTTTTGGGTAACAATACAATAATTTAATTATAATGAACTAAAATTGACTGAAATTAATTATTTAAAGAATTACAGATACAGCCACGTTGGCTTCATTTTTAGCGACTTGGGTCAAAACCTTAATTTTTTTTTCTCTCACATTTCAGAACAGTTGAACTGAAATTTTATATACACGATTGTTTTGGATGACATTACGATACTTTAATGATAATTAATAAAAATTAATTGCCACTAAATGTTGTGATTCTGTTATATTTATATTAATTGAAACTATTTAATAAAGAGTAACTAAAATAACTTTTTTTTTTGTTGATCTAAGTAGGACTTGACTTAATTTTTAAAAAAATTTTATACTTGTTCTCTTTATGGTAAAGCTTATTTTGAAATACTAAGGTTGAACTTTTTTTTTCATTTATACCAGTTGCTTTATAAAAGCTTTACTTTCTATTCTTTATTTCTATACTGCGAAGTATAAAACTGATAAAAAAGAAGCAAAAAAAATTTCTATGGGTTTTTTTCGAAGAAAGAATTTTTTAAGCCAGGAAAAGTTTGTTCACGCTCCTTGGATTCTTTTTGAGTTATTAATATTATTACTAAGAATTTTCGTTATCAAGAAGAAAATCAAAGTAATTTTTTCTCAATTATCGAAATGCTAAGAAATCTTGTAACTTTTTCTGCGAGATTTTTTTCTGTTCATTAATAATTTTTTTCTCTTTAAGTGGTAAGTATAACATTAGAACGGAAATATTCTTGAATTTCGTCAGAACATATAATATCCTAAGTAAACATGAACAAGGAGTATAGATGATCACTTCTTTCAGAACTTCCAAATTAATCTTCTTTCTGGTATATTTTGTACTAAATAAATCTTACTGTATATAATTGATTTTTCCCCCCAAATTTATACCACTTAGTAATATTTTATGTATAAGGAAGTATAAGGATTTTATGTGTTACTTAAAGAAAATGATACAAAAAAAAGGATCCCTTTAAATTGATAAATCTGATATGGACATTTTTAATCTCGTTAATTGGAATCTTCCTTTTAAATTAAGAAAATATTTGGTTTGATAGCGATTTTATTCGGGCAAACCTTTTTGGTATTTTTCCGTTTCACTGGTGCGGGCAATAAAATCGCCAGAAATGATACAATCGATGCCAAACGGAATATTCCCGCTGTGGTAATATTTTAACTCCACTTTTTAAAAATAAGTCATGGTCTTTTCTTTCAGTAAATTCTTTTTCATAATACATCAAAAATGGTTGAAAAACCAATGAGAAATAATATTTTTATGTGATTATCGCCAAAAACGCTAAGTTGCAAGATTTGCGCCTACGAAACGGAAAAGTGCCCTTTCTTTTCAACTCCTACTATAGTTCACACTCTCCCTATATATATTTATTTATATATATCTTGTTCAAATTTTCAATCTTTAATATAAAATGCATTTTATTCATCCACTCAAGTTCAAATACATTTTTTTAAAACTTGTAGTGGCTGACACTTGTTTGTTAATAAAGTTTTTTTAAAAAATTAGTTAATTAAATTTAATTATAGTTTGAGAGATATATTTCTGTCGATATTATTCCTCTAGATGGCAGCACTATTGGATAAAACAGTTTTTGTTAAATTTGTGTGATGAAGATTTAATTTAACCTGAATAAAATCATATGCTAGTTAGACGTCAGCATTCCTTTTACACTGGTTTTAAGATAAATTCTTTCGAATTTTTTCAACTTTTATTTAAAAATGCGATTAAAAAGTTTTTAATGTTAATTTAAAAGATGTTTTACCACTTAATATTGGGATTCTGTCATATGTATATACACATTTATATTAATTGTAAATATTTAATAAAAAGTAACTAAAATAAAAAATTTTATTGTTAACCTAAGTAGGAAATGGCTTTAAAAAGTTTTTTTTAATATTGCTTGTTCATATTTACCTTTGATATTATATATAGGTTTCTTTCTTTTTTTTTTGACACCAATCCTGGAGATAGTTTGGAGATTTATTTTAAGTCACCGAAAATTATCCCCAAATCATCAACCAGCATTCTTTTCTTCATTATTTCATTTGAACTAAAGCTTGTTAGTTTTATAGAACTCTAAGCTCTTTCTGTGTAAAAATTTACTGAAATAGCAATCTTTATTCGTTTAGCTTATTAAAAACGTTGTCTTTTGGATCTAGGAAGTCTAATTGAATAAAACCGTTTTAACTTGTATTTTTAAGGTCACAGACAAGCTTCGTAACCGTGTAATTTTGAAAAAGCGTTTAAATGATTTTTTTGTTGTTGTTGTTATTTAGTGTAGCTTGAATTAGAATATACATATAAAATTGTTCGAAGAATATTGTAGCAAAAAAAAGTTTTTGATGCATTTTTTTGGCAAATAATGTAGAAAAAAATTATACATCTCAAAACGTTATCCTTTTACAGAAAATGCTTCTATAATAATAATAATATCTTGTTCATACATAGTTAAGACTGTTCTACCGAGCTTGAACAAGAATTCTTGAAATATTGAAAAATTTCTTCTAAAATATTTACTGTTTTTATTCATGCGAAAAAATATATATAAAACGTGCTCAATAATTTGCTGTGTGCTATATGCGCGGCAAGTTAAACTGTGAATTTTTCACTATACAGTCACGCAGTTCTTATGCACTACCTAATTAAAATGAAAATAAATGAAATATTAATAAATAAAAACTGAACAAAATAAATGAACTATATCAATAATGGTACGAAAATCGGCGAATAGTGAACAAAACATCTGAGAAATATTTTTTTTGCACATGCAATTAGCCAATCATGCAACTAAAGTATTATGAAAATCATTCAGTCTTAACTATCAATTTTTGCACTCATCTGTAACTGAAACGAAATACAGGGCATTTTTTCGGCTCTTTTTTTCAGAAAGTTTTTTTTTTTTCAACGGCGGAAGAGAGCTTAATATGTTTATTTGATAACATCGATAAAATATTGCGTGCGTTCCTTTTTCTGTCATTGTACATTATGTTTTTGTTAGATTATTTCTACTCCTTACTCACAGCAAGCACTCTTCCACATGGACTCATGCTAATATTATTAACCCCAGACTGTTTTTGAGTGCTGAGCTGTTGCCATAGGAAACGTGTAAAGCAAATGTAGGACATTTCCGAGTGAAACGGAGTAATTCATGCTTGGTTTATCACCATGTTATTTATAACTTGAGCTATCAACTACAGAAAAACATAACTGCTTTTGAGTGATAATACGATGTTGTGAAGTTTTTAACACGCGTAATGTGGTAGTTTAGCTATATATTATGCGTATATGTTACCGTTATAAAGAGTGAAATCCGTTATTTCATAGAATAACTAGGTATTTCATAAAAAAAGAGCTAGACAAGTCAGTTAAAGTATATAAAATTATTGAATTCTACGATTTATAACTAGGTATTCCTTAGAATAACGATTACTTGATCGTTAAAGTATGAAATACTGCACTCGGAAAGTTCTTTGAACCAACTATAGCTACATTGCGAAGGGGTTTTCTGATTAGGAACTAATATATATGGGAACTGATTAGGAATCTGATAGGATATCTGATTAGGAACTATATATATAAAGAGAGAGAGAGAGGCCGTATAAAGCAATTGTACTCTAGATATCAGTTCAGTATATGTCAGCGAGAATTAATTTCCATTGAAGATGTTCCAAATATTGGACACTACGCTTTGATCTGTTGCAACAGCTCAAAATTGCGGTACTGGGAAAGGATTTAAAAAGTGCTCCTGTAAAAAAAAAAATGTGTAATAGTAAAAATTTTGCTTGTTTCAAAAATAATAAGCCGTCCAACCCACAGTGCAATCCTTGCAGTGCAATCGCAGCAATCCTTGCTCTAATAAATAATGAAAAATAAAATAAAGATATCTCATAAAATTTAAATTAATATTCTCTTACATTTTTGCGTAAAAAAAATTTACACAATGTTTTATGAAATAGCAGTTTTTCTTCCCAATCATGTATTTTTGTTGATAATATTTAATTATATACCGTTTCTGCAGCATATCCTTTTTCCCCTTTCTGTTTAACTAATGTTAACAATATGAGCAATAAATAAATTATATTATCTGCTTTCCCTTATTATTTATCAATTATTCATCCGCAAAAGAGATAAAAATGTATTTTTCGAGAAATTTTAGCTATTTATGATAAAATAATTTATAAAATATCTTTGAAATTATTTTTCTATTAACGGTCTGCCCTTAAATATTTCATAGAATACCTAGCTATTTCATAGAATTAACTAGGAATGAAACTTTTCATCTATTATAAACACTGGTGTCCAATAGTTAAGCATAATTGATAATTATGTGAATAAAGAAGAACTGTAAATCAGAATGGCGGGAAACGTGATATGCGAGTGTAAAATGGTTATAAAATAAGGAAGCAAATCCAAAGGATGATTATAATTAATTTTATTATCCAAAGTAGCAGTTTGAAAGAAAACTGAGCATAGCAAGGATTCACACTTTAAAGAAAAAATGAAAGAAAATATTAAATAAAATACTGATGCATACTGATAAGGCGTGTGGTCACCTCTGACAGCCAGGCACTCTGCACAGCGATTTACCATACTTGCTATGAGATGATGAATGAGTTGTGGGCTCAAACGGTTCCAAGCTTCTTGGAGAGCTCTCTTCAGTTCTGTAACGGAGCTTGGTGGGTGCGAAAGGGCTGCAATTTGTCTCCCGAGCATATCCCATACATGCTCGATTGGATTTAAATCAGGGGAATTCGCAGGCCACGACATGCGCTGGATGTTTTCCGTTTCAAGGAAGTCATCAATAAACACCGCTCGGTGACATGGCGCGTTATCATCCATGAATATGAAGTCAGGACCGACAGCACATCGAAACAAGCGAACATAAGGCTCAAGAACTTTGTCTCTGTATCTTTGAGCAGTCACAGACTCCGTGTCAAAGAAATGGAGGTCTGTGCGGCCGTCCATCATGATGCCTGCCCATACCATTACTCCCCTTGATGGAAAATGATGTCTTTCCGTTATGTTTCTTGGTTCAAAACGTGTTCCACGTTCTCTCCATATCGTTACCCGCCGTTCTCTCCATATCGTTACCCGCCGAGAATCACTACTCGGTCTAAGCCGGGACTCGTCACTGAACATCCCATTGGCCCAATGTCCCATACTCCAATGTTGATGTTTCAAACTCCAGTTCAAACGAACGCGTTTATGCGTAGACGTGAGGGGAATGCAAACTGCTGGTCTTCTGGCATACAGGCCAGCATGATTGAGTCTCCTGTAAACAGTTTGTCTCGAAATTCGTATTCCTGTGGCGACTGTGAGCGCCGCACCCAGTGCTCTGGCAGTACTGCCCCTCTGACGTCGCGCACTTATTACCAGATATCGGTCTTGGTGAGAGGTTGTGACTCTTGGTCGACCTGATACTGGTTGTCGGGTAACATCTCCCGTTCTTTGAAACCTCTGCCACAGTCTTGAGATCACAGACTGGTCCACATTCAGAATTCGAGACACTTTTTTTGTGATTGTGAGGATTCCAGCATTCCAACGATTCTTCCTTTCGTAAACATGTCCAATTGGTGTCTTTGTGCCATCATTTATCTTGTTTGGTGGTTAACAACGTTCCTTTGCACAGCAGTTGCACGAAACTTGTCTGAACTGCCTATGCTGCGTGAATCGTTTTCTCCGCGTTCCGACATGCTCCAGTCTTTCGCGCAGGACATAGTCGACTGAAAAGTTTTGCATAAACCCAATGTTTCTTCTTCACCCAATTAATATCCGTAAGAAATTTGGAATAATTTTACGAATATTTATTCCATGTTTTTCGCATTTTACGATTTATGCTTAACTTTTGGACACCAGTGTACTTTAACTGACTTGTATAATTATTTCATGAAATACTTAGTTATTCTATGAAATAACTGAATTATATTACACTTTAACGGTAACGTATATATCAGAAAAATAGTAAGTCTGTGTATCAGAAAAAAATGAGATATTAGAATGCAAAAGTTTTTAAACTGTATGCATTCACTGTGTATATTTTTCATCCAATATCATCAACGTTTTCGAATTTTTTGCGTAATAATATTTTGTTAATAATTTTTTTTTCCATATAAACGGCAATAATTTCTTTTAATGTACCGTAAAACCCAACGTTTTTTACACGCACCTATTATTTAGAGGTGCATTTTTTAATTTTTAATATAGATAAATTCGCCGTATAACGTGGATTCTTTTTTACCAAAGAACCTGAAATGCACATGGGCAATGTTATGTTTTGAAGTCATTTATTCGAGGTATTATCCCAGGCTTTTGAAAAAATGGTATACTTCTAGAACTACTATACAACCCTTTAAGTTCATTAGGTACGTCATTTCTTTTAAATAAACAGTGTTCCGTTCTATGTAAAGGTCTAATTTCTTTTACAATAATTTTCTTTTATATTTTTGAAGCTATCATTTATAGATGCATACCGAGCACTCGTAAATATTGATCTTTTTCTGTGATCAAAATGCGCGTTATACCCCGGATTTTACGGTAATTATCCGCCTGACACATAAATCTGTTTATTGATGTACATATTTTTAAGTGTTTGTATAATCAATATAATCACATACTAAATTGTAGGGTTTGCATCCACGGGATTCCCGAAACTCCGGTATCAAGGTGTTTCTTCAAATCCCGGGATTAAAATAACTAATCCCGTAATTTAATTTTTGTCTGAATTATGTTTGATATATTTTTCTCATCAGAGTTTTCTTAGAATATAATTCTCAGAAAATTTATATAGTTAGCTTCCAATAACGAACCGAGACATTGCGCAACGTTCATTTCTATTCCACAGTAATAACAAAAATTTTGATTCATTTGTCTGATGTTTATGATAAATTTTGATTTGTCTTTTCTGAATCATCAACCAACCAATCAATCAATCATTTTTATGAGTTATCATGTTAAGTCAATACAACAAATGTGGTTTCTTTTTTTTAGATACATCTCTCTCTTTTTTTATACATCAAGATATAACTTTAGTAGTAGTATTTTGGTATTATAAGTATATTTACATTTGATGTTTAAGCTTTTATTGCTGTTTTGAGTATGGAAAAAGTATTTTTTCGAAATTCTTTTTGATTATTTAAAGTTTGTGAATTAACTCAGATATAGGTGAGTTATTTCAATGTTTCCTTATTATTTTTATCTACAAAGAGATAAATTTAGAAATATTAGTTTGTTATCATTATAAATATATTTTTTAATTAGATTGCTTGTGTTAATATTTAAATTTTGTTAAAAATATTTCGAAAAGACATTTTTCGAGGAAGTTATAAGACAGAATTTTATTGGGGACTGTGAAATATGCAATGTATTTATTATTTTTAATATTGAGGTCTGTTTTTTTAGCGTTCTTGTTAGAGTTAATTTTATTGGTTATCATGATTATACTTTCTAGTGTTATATGTTAATAAGATTTTGAAAAAAAAGGAAAGTATTTTTTGTGCTGTAGTTGTGCAAGTAGAAAATTTTTTACATTAAAATTTATGCAAATCCCTTCTATCTTTTGTACGTGCTGTGTACAGGTATATGTGCGTTTTTCGGGAGGAAAAAGTTCAGTTAAGACTTCATAATTTTAATTTTTTTGAGAAATCTGCTTCTTTAAAATGTCTTACCATAAAGTTATCAATTCTAAATATATTAAACATAAAAAAAATATAGTGTTTCAATGAAAATAAAATAGGAGCTTTTTATTCCGTTTTAAATTTACAATAAGATTTTGGAAAATCTCAAACATATCGTTTTTTAATTCAAATGGGTCCATTTTTAATGAATTAAAGTTGTGTTTCTTTTTATTAAATTCATTATGTACTATTTTTTATTTTTTTTTTTTTAAAATTAAGTTTTGTTTTTATTTGTTTCAATTAATCCTCTTAGTAATATTAAACCATTTTTTTAATTAGATTTCTAGTTTTATTATGTAATTTCAATTATGCTAAAGTGAAGTATTTTTCAAAAAAGAAAAAAGTTCTAATCCCGGGGCTAATACCGGGATTTTGATAATGTAATTCCGAAATCCCGGGTTTGAAAATATAGCACGGAATTGCAAACCCTACTAAACTGCCATAAGTCTAAAAAAGCAAAGCAATAAATAAAAATATAACAAGACAGTACAGGTAAAATAAGTTAGCCTCAGTAGTAAAATAACAAACTCTTAGCTTTAGGAATTAAGATTTTACGATTGAACATATATATATAATTTTAAGGCCAGCCAACCTTCCTCTATATTTGCCTATATTGTATACAAATTGGAAATATTGCTTACACAAATTTTGTATAATCATAGCATGTAACTACTCTTTATATTTACACTTTTATTAATTTTTCGCATCTCTTAAAAGTTGTTCTGCTGTAATATTTATAAAATTTCAATTTTAGTAATTCATATATTTGAAATATTGATAAAGGTTTGCCATAATTTTTCCATTAAAATAAATCCAAAAATTTCAAAAAAGTTAATTACTATGCTTTTTTTTTTAGCTAAGCGCATTTAACATTACAATAAAAACCGAATTCACTTTTCATGGATGCATACTTCTCGAATATCATTTTTAGATTAAGAAAATAAGTATATTGATTTTGAAATTTCAAACAAGATATAGAGCAAATCTTTATCAAGCCACTTGTGTATAACTCTTGGTAACTTTAATTCGCTTAATAAACTTTTCAGACAGGAAAAAATGCCACAGTTTTCGTCTAATAAGTGTTCAAAACTAATGATTATTATTATTATTATTTTTTTTGCTGAAAGATGAAATATTTTTGTTGCATTATTGCACAATAGTTAATTTTACATAAGTTTATATTTATTACTTTAACTAATCGTAACAAAATTTTTAAACAGCATTTTGCATTAATAAAATGATTACAATTGAAAATTTTATGTTTTGAATAAAAATGAATTTAAGTATTTTTATTGTCAACAATTTATTGTGTGTGTCTGTTTGGAGATTGCAAGAACAAGTCATTTCACATCACTTTTAAAAATAAAATAATTGTTAAAATATCGTTTGGCAAATTAATTAGATATTTTATTACAAATCGTTTGGTAGGTTTAATGATTCGATATATTCGTTACTACTGTCCAATTAATAACTGTTTCTGTACCTGTTCATAAAATATTTTTTAAAAATTCGTGAATAAATTATAGTTTAAAAAAAACTGAAAACACGCTTTTATAGTGAATCAAACTAAAAAGTAAAAAAAAATTAATTCTTAATATAAGAATAAAATGATTAACGAGAAAATTAATGATTAGAGAAAATTACCCTTTTACCCCAATTGTCATTGTGGTAAAAGTGTGGGGAGATCTATATCAATGTTATAATTTCTTACTTCTATTCCTAAATACTGAGTTAGTGTAAAAATGTTGTACAAAGCACCCCACGCTTTTATCCCAATGACATTAATTTTCTCGTTAATCATTCTATTATTATATTAATAATTATTTTTTTACTTTTTAGTTCGATTCACTATAAAAGGGTGTTTTTTAGTTTTTTTTAAAACTATAATTTATTTTTCATTTTTTAGTTCGATCTGCAATAAAAGCGTGTTTTTTTTAGTTATTTAAACTATCATTTATTCATTGTTGAATTAATCCTTGAGTTTGATATTTGGAGCTGGAATTACGTGGCTGCTATGATTAGTTTTGCTCTTCAATGGTTATTAATTAACGGGTCTGGGGTATTTATTCACTCCATTTACGGGGCCTCGGTTGAGTCCCGTATCGTTATATTTCAAAGATTTCGTCATCATTGATACAGGTTAAACTAATAAAAATGTGTTGAGAAGCAAAAGTTCGAATTAAAATTTTTTTTAATGTACCATGTTTTTATAACTGACTAAAAAGTATAAAATGCCTCTTTTTGCTTTTTTCCCCTTCTTCTTTCACATTTTCATGTATTGTCATCCACTTCTGAGCTATGGTCCAAATTTCAAGTCTCTAGCTCCTCGGAAAGTCACATTTTAAAATCAATAACAAAATTCCACCCGGACAGACGTACAAGAACATGGTAAAATATTAAGTGTCAATCGTATTATCACCTTTTAAACGTATTACTATAATGTTAATTCGTATCATCACTTCTAAGCGTATTTCTTTATAAAAATAAAAAATATATTTAGCAGTTAGAATATAAATAATTTTTTTCTGCATGCACGAGTTTTTTTTAAATTTCCATTTTCAGAAAAACTAGACAGTTGTTAATATTATGGTAAGAAATTGTTATCACACACACACCCGTTTCTCACATAAAGAGAGAGAACACTTTTTTGTTTTATTTCTGCTAACCACAAGTGTATTCGTTTTTGGAGTTGCACCTTAATCTTTTAGTCGCCAAATCTGGAAATGATATATGGGATTAGTCGCCTAATTTGAAAATGGTTTATGTAATAAGTCGCCAAATCTGAAAATGGTTTATGCAAAAAGTCACCAAATCTGGAAGTGGTATATAGAATTGGCGCCAAATCTGGATATCGTTATTCCTGATGTCCTGATAAGGACAATGGAACAAAATTATGAAATTATTGTATTGTCATCGGTCCTTGACAAGTGTGCAAAATTTCGAATTAATCTGACCTTTTAAAGTGGGTAAAAATCGAGTTCCAAGATTCCGTTACATGCATGTGAAACTTATAAAAGCGTGTTAAAAATAAATAGTTTCACAGTTTTTAGTTGTTAGATAGTAGTTAGCTACAATTGTTTGATCAGTATTTTTTATGCAATAGTGTTTGTATAATAACGAATGTTTTGTACACAGTTGATATTAAGAATTTAATCTATAAAAATTTACACACATGAATAACAGTCTATATTTCGCATGAGCTCAAAGAATATCATGGACAATCGCAAGAAATTCGTTAAGAGAAAATAGCGGTGATTCGAAAGAAATATACAGTAATGGAGAATGGAAAAACAATTGTTACACTTCTTCGTTTCGTCGACCCAAGCGATAAAGTCGCCAAAAAATGATACAACCGAAGCCAAACGGATCATTCCGGCTGCCATACTTTACTTTTACCGCCATATTTTCAAAGCAGTCATAGCTTTTCATGAAAAAAATTGTGCGTGTGTGTTTATGACCACACGATAAAAGTGAAAACTTTTGATTTATTCTGGCAAGAGCATCCAATAGTGCGGATGCACTACGTTTTCTTTTACATTTTCCCATGCGGACGTTAAGTAGTTCACTTTTTCATGCCCATTCATCAGGGAATTTGCTTATTTTATCCATTTTATGCAAAGGCAGCGTTTAAATAATTCTGCATTCTTATATATTTATATTTTATATACGATTTAAATGTCAAAAAATCTGATTATTTAAAAATATTTATATGTAAATTATTTAAGTAGATTATATTTAAAAATATATATGTTTATATGGAACTTACATACTATTACAACAATCCCAACATTCAAGATAACTCGCCAAGTTGGCAACCCTGATTTCCCATGTGTCGTACGCGCTGAATTGGCAACCATGTGCTTCCTTTCATATAATGTCTCCAATACCATTGCGATAATACATAAAAGTACTGTTTATATAACTTATATAACACCGTGAGGATAGAAAACTTATGCCCTGAGAGCCGTTTACTTTTCTTAAAAACTCTCTTAGCAAACAAAAGAGGGTTCATACTCTTTTACAACTAATGCCTTATTTTCTTGTAATCTCTTAGCTATCATCACAATATAAATCAAATTTTTTTTTGCAATTTTCTCACCAATTTGCTTTATTAAAATTTGTGTTTTTATTCCTTTGGCAAATTTTTGTGCTTAAATGCTCCTTTTACTGAATCAAAAAAATAGATACCATGTTTCGTTTCTTCTTGGCACAGAGCGAACCGTTACTTGTAGAGCTTTAAGGAGTTTATCTAATGAAGGAATACTTTCAACAACATAATACGTTGAATTTACACATTCTGTTCGTTGTTGCA
>BMAO01029687.1:0-33829 GCA_019973975.1 Trichonephila clavata | reverse complement strand
GCGAGCCGGCCAGGGAAGCAATTCAATCCGGTGATTGACGAAGAACCTTTGGACAATGCGTACCACGTGTGGTCGCGCATTATCCTATTGAAATATGGCTGTGGCCAAGCCCTGAAGGTAAGGAAGGACAAACTGGCTCCAACACTCGGAGATGTAGCGCTGGCTGTTTAAAGTGCCGGCAATGCGTACTAGAGGAGGCGAGAGTGATATCCAATACCACACCATACCCTAATACCCGGTTCAGGACCAGTGTGGCGTGCATAACAGCTGTTCAGCATCCTCTCTCCACGGTGTTTCCAGACTCGAATCCAACCATCGTGGTGTTGCAGACAGATGCGTGACTCGTCAGTAAAGACATCTTCATTCCATTCTGCCCCACATCCTTCTTTCATCGCACCATTGGCGGCGGAGACGTCTGTGGTTCTGCGTCAAGGGTAGACCAAACAATGGACGTCTTGCGGACAGACCACTCTGCTGTAAACGGCGTCGAATGGTACGCGCAGACACTGAATGCGTTACAGACTCAATGTGCTGTGCTATGGTTCGTCAAGTGACTGAGTGATCGTCACTGCCATGTGCACAATTTGCCGTCCTCACGTGAAGTGGTGCACTGAGGTGGATGCGATCGACCACGTTGGTCCGTCGTACCCTCCTGCATCCAACGGTCACATATCCGCATTACAGTTGTTTGGTTCGTCCAATACGACTACCGATTTCCCTGAAAGTAATCCACAATCTGGTAGGCCACTATCCTTCCTCTGTCGAATTAGGATACTTGATCAAAAGCTGATCGCTGTTTTCTACGAGACATAACTGATCGTTTTTTTTTTGAAAAAAACCACAAGAAAACACAATTGTCGAACTTGAAATCGTCGAAATCTCCAAGCCTTAAATAGCGCTTTGAGGTGGCGCCACACGTGATGTGTGTCTGCGCTGAAATTCTAACCATTTGCATATCTCACCTCCGCTAATGCATGTTGTAAATGTCATGTTATTTGCGTGCTTCCTTCAGGGTGTTGCATTTACGGTGGCCAGCAGTGTATTTTGGTATTCTGTCTAAAATATGCAGATAAGGTTATAAATAAATACTACAATTGCCAATTTTCTCAAATGGGGAAAAATACTTCCCTTTAGTCTTGAAAGGATAAAGACCTTTTGAAGAGACTTCAAAAATATGCAAAATCTTTAAGAATCTGTATTATTTTTACCTACTACACATACCATACATTTAAAGTTCTGCTATTTATTACAGCCTTGAAAGCCGGCATGCCTTCAAATACAGAAATTAGTTAAATTTTAGTGCTATCACAATTGCAAACGTCAAAACATAAAATGTATTACACAGGGTAATCATAGATACTTATAATTTTGTTTTTAATTATTACAGTAGAACGTCGTTTATCAGAACGTTTATTATCCGGAACGTCAAATATCCAGACCAAAGCCCGGATACGATTTCGAAAACTGCAGTATTCAACAGCTGTTTTGCCTGAGGCCAAAAGTGACGGGAAAACCTAAGGTGAGGATATTTGGAGAATTTCAGTAGTGGAAAACGTCTGCGCGGACTATTAGGTCAGTTTGTTTCCAAGTGAGGGAGTGTATACGTGCCCTTTTGTTGAGTTTGTTGATGTACAAACCTGGAAGGCATACCATGCAGAAGACTGCGGATTTCTAATGCTAAATGTTGACGAGATTGTGACTTCCGTGCAAGAAGAATCCGACCCGGTTGACGATGAAACGGATGAAGACGAGGACAACAACAAATAACGAAAGTAGCAAGGGTCCATCAAATGCTGACGTGTTTGCTGCGTTAGAGACAGGTATGAAGTGGTACGAACAACAATCAGAGTGCTGTCCTAATCAACTACTGCTCTGCTCAAGAGAATCAGAGACCTTGCAGCGAAAAAATGAAGGTGTACAATGGTACAGCGAAAAATAAGTGGTTATTTTCCACAATAATGATAAAATTGCGACATTTTGCACGTATTTTGCTTTTTCTTCAAGCACGTTTCCCGCATGTGATGATTTTCAATATTCATATAGTGTCCGATTCATATACTGCATGGATCGCATTCGGTTTTTCGGCTATCCGAACGGTGTCCGGTCCAATTGATTCGGATAAACGACGCTCTACTGTTCTGAATACCAGTTTTCCACAAATTCAAAAAGAGTGAATGAAAATATATCAATGAAATCGAGAAGTATTTATACTGAAAAATTAGATTTTTTTTAAATGCCAGAAACCTTGTATAGCCTTAAATAAGCCCATAGGCTTTTTTTTTCTTGGTCTAGAATATTCATTCAGCATCATAGCTGTAACCTTTATAACACATTTTGTGTATTTTAAATACCATTTCTGCAACGAGGTCCAATCCTTTCTTATTCTAAATCCACCTTAACTTTTACAAGCAATTTTACTACTTATCCATTCTAACCAATCCAGTTTATAGTTTATTCCCGAAATATTTTTTTATTTAAAATGCATTTTGTTTATTTAAGTAAGCAAACTTGAAGATACACTGATGGGATTATTCGCCTTTTAACCTCTTCTTAAGCCAGCTTGCCGATTTCAAAGCACTGCATAATTACTAACAACGGAATTTATCTCCAAAACAGACTTATCGGTCCACCACCTTTTTTTGGTTTTTTTTTTTTTTTTTTTTTTGTTCTTGAATACCACTCCCATTCCGTTTGGGTCTTAATGCTTTGCCATTTCTATCGTTTCTTGAATAATGGATTTGGAGGAAATAAGCCAACGCTGTCATTTACGACCTCATCTCTGTTTACGAGTCCGCTGAGGACTAGATAATGCTTTGTATAATTCAGATGACGCAAGGATTTGGCACAGGTTCCAGAATCGGGGGAGTGTAGCTACTTTAGCAGTTTCTACAGCCGATTTATCTCTGTTTAACTAAATAACTGGATTGTATTCTTTCAATTGTTCGTGTTAGTATGTTAGCTATAAGTTTTAGAAAAATGTCTTTTTTTATTGATATGATTATAAAAGATTTTTTTATCCATTTTGATTAAATATTTTAAGGAATTTTACGTAATAATTCAAATAAAAAAAATAAGTTGAATTTTTTACGAACCGTTTCAAACTTAATTTGTAACAATCATCGATTTGCTCCCGAGGACTGAAAACATAGTTCTGATTTATTTCGGAATGATTCCCCATAAATTGTTTAAAGTTAAGGAAATATATAAAATAATAAAATAATTTGATCGAGATTGAAATAATTCTTTTGCATGTCTGACTGGTTAGCTTTATTAAACTATTGTTCTTACTATAAAAGGATTTTCCCATCAATAAAATAAATCCCATTAATAAATTTATTGTAAAAATCAAATTCTGTGGGTTTTTTTCCCACTAGAATACGTATTTTTAATTGAACGCATAAAGGTACATATATCATAAATCAAGCAGGTGGAAAAGCGATTGTTATTCTTTTTTATTACTATTTTAAAACACGTAGATAATTTGAAAGCAATTATGTCTTAGGAAAGTTAAAGTAATACAGCAATACAGTAGATTATAAAAGTATAATTGAAACAAGTAATATAAAAAAAATTAATCAATTTCTACTTTAAATGGAGGAATAGAAAGTATTTCATTAACGGAAAAAAAAATTTGAACATGATATATTATATTATATATATATTATATATATATATATAGGGAGAGAGTGAACCAATAGTAGGAATTGAAAAAAAGCGCGTAGGATTTATCTGCATTGTTGTAACAATGCACACCCGATTTGGATAGTTTGGCCGAAAAACCGGTTTTCGAAGCAACTTTTGTCATTGTTTTAACGGTTACATTGTTACAAGAATGGAGACGAAACTAAGTTGCCATCGAAAACCTGTAATTAATATAATTTAATTTAGTTAATGAATTAATATTTGAAAAATCTGTTTTAATATCAAGTGTCATCCAGTACAAATTTAAAGAAAATTATTTGAAATTGATTGGATGAATTGAAAGTATTTTATATTAACGACTGAAAATTTGAACAAGATAAATAATATATATATATAAATGAATATATAGATAGAGTGTGAGCTAATAATAGGAATTAAAAAATAAATCTTATAATGAAAGCTTCTGGTTGTCTATTTTCGTTGATATGAATGTCTTCCAGCCACAGTCAATATGCCGTGTAATTTTGAACCACGATTGCATGACGAAGTCGACATCTGAGTAAGCATCCTATTTTCCACATCCTCGCCACACCAACGCGAGAATAAATGTATTCGCCAAATAGTCAAGAACATGAAGACATTCTACACATACATTTTCCTCGTAAATAAATCCATCGTAAAAAACACGTATTATACTTAAATGAACTTTCGCTTTGAGATATCAATAACTGATCGCTTACCATTAGCTATGTATAATCAACTTCAGTTTTAAAATAAAAATCTTTCGCACAAAAGATAATGCTAAACAAGGACAGTAATCCCAAAATATCGCAATGTGGGGTTAATGTTTCCAGAGAAATTCTTAAATGGAACAAGAACAGCCATTTTAGACAAGAATGAGTTCACACAATCTCAACTATATTTGTTCTTGTATATTTAGCTTCAATTGATGCATAAAATTTTAACTAAAAACTTTAAGAACTTACTGAACAAAAAAATTCTTAGCAAAGGTCTAAATTGCAAGATTTTTATTAATTTTGAAATTAATTAACCCACTCATTTCTCATATTTTAGATAATTTAATTATTAAAATATTTTTCTATAATATTAAACTGAGATCAAAATTAAAAATATCGCAGAACACAAGATATTGCCAGTGGGAGAGGAACTTTTGAAAATAATAAAGAGCAGTAGTCTTCAAACTGTGTTCCACGAGTCACAATAAAAATTCCAAAAGAAAACTGAACAGATTCACGTAAGAGAACATTTTCAAAAAAATAAAAACACCCAACACCTGATTTAAATTCTATTTACCAAAGTACGCACTGCACTTTTGCTGCGGCGTCCGCATCTTTGTTAATGAAGTCAGTGAACAAGTTTATCGTCTGCGACTGCCGAATAATGCGTGCACGTGCAGCCGATCGGACTAGACCCAAAAAATTTCGAAGGAATTTCCAATCCATGGATGAACAGTTTATTACATTCTGATGGGTATTTTCCGTAGCAATAAATCTTAACTTTTGGATACTTTAAGCCCGTTCACCCTGTATTTTTAAAGGTTTAAAAATTCTCAAACTAATAATTAAAGTAGACATGAAAGTGTTTTTAAGTATTGAAGGGAAAAAATTCTACAATGACCTTCATTACTCTTTTAGCAGGAGGGCTCTTTTGCATGTTCTTCATTATATTCAATTAGATACAATTAGTCTATATAGAACATAGTAGAAAAATAAGTATTCCACAGGATTAACATTACTTCCACGAACTCAAAAGGGCTGGTTGACGGCAGCTTTATTATGAAATGCTTTTCATGTGAATTAGTTTATGTTGTAAATATTGCATCTATGAAATTGCAACATTGTAATAATAAACTCATTTCAACCGCTATGAAAAAATATATAAACTCTTCGTCATTTAAAACCTAAGCCGAATCTAATAAAAAAAATTGAATCATAAATTTAAGCATTTTTTGGGAAAAACTTTTCTGATGACAACATTATTGTGATAGCTTTTTCTAGCTTTGAATTGTGTATCAGGTTTTCACGCACATTTCCCTTAACCAACCTTTCGAGCTACTTTATAACGTTGTTTGATGTGAGAAATTAGCCTTGTAATGAATCTGTGATACATGCAAATGAGCATTGCCAAACAGGCGTAAGTATAACAAATAGAAGTGTGGATAGTAGGAAAGCGAGTAACAATTCAGTAGGTATTAAAAGTATACTGAGAAAATGACTCATGGGGAACATTTAAATAGAAACGGATTCCGGAGTGAAGATATTAGTAAAGTGAATTCAAATCTAGGTGGAAGGAGACATCAGTTAATGATTATAATTAACCAAACTTACGTGGGGGGAAAGCATCTGACAATTCAAATCATTTGAGTAACAGATTTATTAATGGACAAAGACGAACAGATTACACGAAGGCAAATCGTGTATACACAAGAAATATTATAATAGATTATTTACTATAGAGCAAAATGCACTCGTTCTAAACAAGTCTTACAACATTCCAGAAACGGCTTTCTAGAACAATTCCACTAGCAAGAACTCAGATTGATAAAGTCTATTTCATTGCAGTTAGCACCCAAACAGTTACTGATTTCTACCGCATTCTCTTCTGAACTGCTCGACCTTTGTGTATAGTCTCATAGAAATTTCCAGAAGAACCTATTCCAGAGATTTCTCGATGATTCCTTGGTGATATCGTACTTGTCGCCAAATTTGTCACCATGGGTAGCAAAGTCGCTATTCTGTGTCTTGGTCAATCTTCAAGGGTTGCCATAATCTTATTTTTCATATTCATGCTATGAAGCGAAGTTGTAGGCCCAACCTTTCCACAAGAAGCGCCACAAGTGGCTTGGTTCAATATTAATATAGTAAATATGATGTCCTTTATGTCCTGACATTATGGTCAGGGATAATCAACACGTTTAATTATTTTAGATATTTTTTCAAATAGACGTAGTATCAAGCATATTGTCGTGTCTTCTGTTGTTTTGGATCCAATGGCGTTTAATAATTGTCAGTCGTCATAGGATTCAATAAAATAGTAAACCTACATTTAGTTTACTGTATTTAGGAAACTAAAACCATCTATATTTAAAGATTGATAGAATTATAAGCAAAATGGAGAAATAATATAATTCTAAAAAAATTAATATTGCAGAAATTTGAATGTTGAAAACTTAAAAACATGCTTTCACAAACCTGATATTAGAACGTAATATATCTGTTATTTATAAAGTTTACGTATGGAGTTATTAACATAATATTTAAATTATCCATTCCGGGGAAAAAATTCCTACAAAGACTCTTCAACACAATACAACACAAGCAGAAATGCAAACCTGTTTCCTTCAATTTATATTTTCATTCTAAAAAAAACTTTTTTTCTTTTTTTTACTGGTTTGCATAAAATATTTCCTTTCATCTGCTCGGAGACAACAGAGCTAACTAACACTGCTGTCGTGTCTACACAAAAGACAACAAAGTAATCATAAAGAAATTTTTTCAACAACAAAGAACTCATGATAGTCAGTCCTTAACTGACATATGGTAAGCGACATACAGATTCCTCGGTGATTATATTTTACATAAACCAGACGAAACCTTGCAAACAATGGGATTGGAATATTTTCCTCGTCGCTTGTATTTTTAGTGTTGTTTCTATTCTTTCCCTTGTGTAAATTCCGAGTTTTTCTTTTGAAGCGAGAAACGATACTTTGCTGCGTTTATTTTTTTGTGTTTTTCCCGTCTCTCCTCTCGCACGTGCTTACAGAATAGTATCTTGGATTACGAGGAGCTGCATTTCTCCAAAAAATATTCCAAAAGACAGTCGGTAAGCAGCGACAAATACCACTAAAGTTTATTCCATGCTTAGAAGGAAGCGCAGAGTGAAATTTTATCAGTTTTAATTGTTTGTGTTGAATATTTATTATTTTAATTTTTTTTTTTTTTTTTTGCTTGTATCGTACTGAAAAAAGGAGAAGCGAAGATATTGATCGTGGTTGAAACGTGGACCACAAGATTTTGAAAGTCGCACACGAAATTCAGAGCGAGAGAAATTATTTTCGAAAATAATTACTACCATGAATAGGTACAATCCTTTTTTAACCCCCCCCCCCTTCGCGACGAGTTTCAAATTGCGCTAAAATGGCGATTTTTTAATTTGAAGTCGTTGAAACATGAAACAAGATGGCATAACGTCTGAAAATTGTTTATGGCCTTGTTGGGGATGTAACGTAAAACACGACATGAAATAAAACCCGAATTTCACAACAAAAAAAGGTACAATGAAAAGATTAAACGAAGTGAAAACAAGTAATATAAAAAAATTAAGTTAATTCCTACTGAAGTCAACAAATAAATTTTTTTATTTTAGTTACTTTTTATTAAATAATAATAATTAATATAAATATGTACACTCATATGAAAAATAATCACAATATTAAGTGGTAAAACACCTTTTAAATTAACATTAAAACTTTTTAACCACATTAAATTTGTAATTACATTTTTCAATAAGTACGAATTTATCTTAAAACCAGTGTAAAAGGAATGCTGACGTCTAACTAGCATATGATTATTCAGGTTAAGTTGAATCTTCATCGCAAATTTAACAAAAGCTATTGTATTCAATGATGCCGCCATCTAGAGATATAAAATCGACTGAAATATTTCTCTTAAGCTATAATTAATTAAATGTAATTAATGAATAAATATTTGAAAAAACTGTATTAATATCAAATGTCCTCCACTACAAGTCTTAAAAAATGTATTTGAACTTGAGTGGATGAATAAAAAGTATTTCATTAACGATTGAGGATTTGAACAAGATATATATAAATATACAAGGGGTGATCAAATGAAAAGTACGAAACACACGGTGGGTACAAATATAACTTATTCAAAATATACACCATAGGCCTGAGCACAACGATCCCACTGATGAACAAGCCGCAGGATTCCTTGTTCCAGAATTCCTGTGGCTGTGACGAGACCCAGTCCTTCACAGTGTCCTTGAGTACGTCGTCCGAGTTGAAGCGCTTTCCTTTCAGGTGTTTCTTCAGTGGACCAAACACATGGAAATCGCAGGTGACATGTCCGGACTGTAGGACGGATGGTCCAACGTCTCCCATTGGAACTTGTCCATTCCATTTGTGTGACTCTGGAGACGTGTGAGCGCGTTATATGGAGCAAACCACACCTCCGTGAGCAGCCCGGTCTTTTGTTCTTGATGGACCTGCGTAGGCGTCGGAGTGTCTCACAGTACACATCGGAGTTAATGCTTTTTCTGTGCTCGAGTAATTCTGTGCTCGCATCATTTGGACGCCGCTTTTTATAAGAGCCTTTGCTCTCTCCTGCGCATGCGGGCACCCGCGCATGATCCGATCCCAGTCAGAGTCTCCAATGGCATCCCGAGATGTCTCGCTACATTCTCCCTTGGCGGAATATGCAAATATTTAACTGTTTCATTTTTATGTCGTTTCGTACCTTTTCATTTTATCACCCCTTGTAATATATAGCGAGAGTGTGAACTAAATCGTGGATCTCTTTTCGAACCTCACACATACTCTCTCCTTCCTGACAATATAGTAACTCTTCTTCGACTTTTTAAAGGCCGCGGTAGCCAAGTGGTCTAGGCATTGGATCGTGGCTAGCATGTCATGAGTTCTATCCCAGTACCACTGAAGACCCGCCGTGTAGGGGAGCGATGCACGTTAAATCTGTTGAGAGCTCAAACGTCCTCCCTTTGGTGTGGTGTGGTAGTTAGGAGAGGGGGGTGCCACAGCTCAGGTGTCGTTCGCGTCACTTGACCATGGTTCAAAATTACGTGGACCGTCCCAAAAGCCCTCGTGTAGCTGAACAGTGGGACGTTAATATTCACTCACTCACTCGACTTTTTAAAAGGGAAGCTAAATTTTTGTCCGTTGTTTTCCCACTGTTTCTTTTGGGGGGAGGGGGTAATCCTATTCCCGTCAGCAATCTTTTGGTCATAAGTGAAAGAGGAGCTCAATATATTGTAGAACGATAGAAACAGTCTCCAAAGGCACAGTCAACAACATTCAAAGTAATACAGTTTAAAAAGTAGGGCACATGTCAGAGGTGGGGAACCCGCGTCCTTGAGACCGCCTCGTGAGTTTCTAGTGCGACCTTCCTAAACGCTAGTACGTGTATTAATGATTAATTAAAAAGATTACAGCAATTTTCAAATCAATGAATTAAATAAAGAACGGCATGGATTTATGTATGTTTCAATGACTACTTGTGGGAATGGCCAATTTTACATTTCAAATGTTAGAACGCCACCTAGTGCTGCATTGCAACACTACCATACATGTTATATAATCTCTACACAAAAAACTATTTTCTTACTATTATAGTTGTGATTGACTCCATATACGTTAAAATTAGGGATTGCAATATCGGGCTAAAAGCTGAATACCGGTATTCGGTATTTCTTAGAACTTAATACCGGGATACCGGTTTTAATACCGGTAATAGAAATTTTAGAAAAAGAAATAAAACAGGTGTTTCTTTGTTTTATTTACCAGTTCAACAAGAGAGTGTAAGTATCGCAAAAAATAATTTGTAACTTAAAAAATTACAACAGTATATAAAGAATCACAAAACAGTAAAGGAAATCTTATTTATTTAAATCACAAAAAAGTGTAAATATCACTACTCAGTCTGTAATACTATTATAAATTTTTGAAATGTGATCATTAGAAACAATAAATGAATTGTGCTGCCATTAAGCCTGGAACGTAATTTTATGCATAAATTACCAGCTGTCGAAAACACTCTTTCGTCATCTACGCTAGGTGGTACTATTAGCAATGTGCGATATACTTTTTCCAAGCATTTACCTCTAAATCCCTCATCTTCAAATAAATCGATTTCTCGTCGGATGGCTTTGGATATAGCTGATTTCTGTCTGTATTGCATTTTTTGGTTGAATTTTTTTTTTTTTACTTATCGCTAATTCAAGTGACAATTCCTTTTTACTATCGACATTAGTGTCATAATCTTCGATAATTGCACGTAATTCTTCTCAATGTAAATAGGTTTGTGGGTAAAAAATTTTAAGAAAATTCAGTATAAACATGATCAAATTTGAATTCACTAGTTTTTTTCTCAACATATAGTGGAGACAAATTTAAAAATTTCTAGCAAATACCGAAAAACGGTATTTAAACTTGTAAATACCAGTATTACAAAATTGTACAAATGGCTCAAAATACCGGTATTGTAATCCTTTAAAACATTTTTTTTCCGCATGAATGGCTTTTAAATACACTGCTGGCCACCGTAAATGCAACACCAAGAAAGACAAGAGATAGCACGACAAAATTTATTTTGTAGATAACATGTTGATCAAATATCAAATGATTAAATTTATAGATTTCTGTGAAGTGTGGTTCCTGCCAGAATCAGTAGCCAGAGTAGCAACCATCGTTGGAAATCACTGCTGCCACACGCCTCGGCATTGATTCAAAGAGACTTTGGATGTGTTCTTGGGGTACAGCACATCAAGCAGCTTCCACACGTTGCCAAAGTTGATCTGGTGGGGCAGCTGGGGGTGTAATCTGGGTCAATCGTTGAGCAACCATGAATCCCATGTTTTCTATTGGCGAAAGATCCGGAGAGCGAGCCGGTCAGGGAAGCAATTCAATCTGGTGATTGACGAAGAACCTTTGGACAATGCGTGCCACGTGTGGTCGAGCGTCATCCTGTTGAAATATGGCTGTGGTCAAGCCCTGAAGGTAAGGAAGGACAACTGGCTCCAACACCTCGGAGATGTAGCGCTGGCTGTTTAAAGTGCCGGCAATGCGTACTAGAGGAGTGCGAGAGTGATATCCAATACCGCCCCATACCATAACACCCGGTACAGGACCAGTGTGGTGGTGCATAAAGCAGCTGTTCAGCATCCTCTCTCCACAGTGTCTCCAGACTCGAATCCGACCATCGTGGTGTTGCAGACAGATGCGTGACTCGTCAGTAAAGACAACTTCATTCCATTCTGCCACCCACATACTTCTTTCATCGCACCATTGGCGGCAGAGACGTTTGTGGATCGGCGTCAAGGGTAGACCAAGCAATGGACGTCTTGCGGACAGACCACTCTGCTGTAAATGGCGTCAAATGGTACGCGCAGACACTGAATGCGTTACAGACTCAATGTGCTGTGCTATGGTTCGTCAAGTGACTGAGTGATCCGTCACTGCCCTGCGCACAATTTGCCTATCCTCACGTGAAGTGGTGCACTTAGGTGGATGCGATCGACCACGTCGGTCCTTCGTACCCTCCTGCATCCAACGGTCACATAACCGCATTACAGTTGTTTGGTTTCGTCCAACACGCGCCTACCGATTTCCCTGCAAGATAATCCACAATCTCGGTAGACCACTATCCTTCCTCTGTCGAACTCGGATACTTGATCAAAAGCTGATCGCTGTTTTCTACGAGACATAACTGATCGTTTTTTGAAAAAACCACAAGAGAAAACACAATTGTCGAACTTGAAATCGTTGAAATCTCCAAGCCTTAAATAGCGCTTTGAGGTGGCGCCACAGGCGTGCGTGATGTGTGTCTGCGCTGAAATTCTAATAATTTGCATTTCTCACCTCCGCTAATGCATGTTGTAAATTTCATGTTATTTGCGTGCTTCCTTCAGGGTATTGCAATTACGGTGGCCAACAGTGTATTAATTTGAACATTTATAGAGTGTTTTATTATGAGCTTCTGTTGAGTGAGATACAACATTTATGTTCTTAAAAAGACGCCGCTGTCTTATATTATGTAAATTTGGTAATGTGCTGTTAACAGACTCGTCTTGAGTTGCTAACGGCGATAGTGAAAATCTAGTCATTGTTATACTATGGCTTTACTAGTACTTTTAAACTATTGTATCTCTATCAAGTATACTCTTTCATGGAGAAATTATTTAATATTCGTTCCTTCGGGGTATACAAAAACATTCGATATTGTAACATTTTCTGTCAAATAATAAATAAATAAAAATTCAATTTTTTTGTTGTAATATTTCAATATAATGCCTCAAATTGATTAAATTGTACAAAAACTTAAAAAATTCCATAAAAGTCGCATTTTATAGGTATATCAACTTATGTGTGTGGCCTTCTTTATTACTACTGAATTTACACACGAGGCCTCTAATGGTAAAAGGTCCCCCACCTCTGGTATATATTATATCTGGAATATATTAACCACCAATTATTGGCACGTCATATCCAAGCGCCCAATGGAAAAACCTGCACTGTTTGGTAGAATTCAATACAAGGAAAAAAATATTCTATGCAATTAGTTGCAAAGAATTGTTTTAGTAACTTAAGAGAAGTTTCTTTGATTTATTAAAGTTTCTTAATCATTACTAATAAAATTAATAATAATACGAACTAACATTTTTCAAACGAATCTATTCAGATTGTTCGTATTCTTCAAGGATCATTTTCCTGCGGAATAATACTAACTAGTGTTAATAATACTCAATGAGCTTCCTTACAATGAAAATTACATCAACTTTATCCAACATTTCGTTTGTTTAACACTTCTGCAATGCTTGCAGAATAGGCAGCTGTAGTTAAAAACTACGAGACAAAAACTACACTGTGGAATCATTGTATCGGTATAAATCATTTATGCAAACAGCTATCAATCACTGAACTTGCAAACGAATTATTCAAACGAATTTTCGCTAATGGCAAGTCGAGACGATATTCGCTGCATTCGATAGGACAACCATATATAATTAAGATCATATCCTATCAAGTTGTCCGTCTCGACGATGATTATGAAAATTTTAATATTTTGAAAAGAAATGTTAATTTCAAATTTCAATCAAAGCTTTTAAAATCCATGTATAGGTTTGGGAAAATCTATTCGTGCTCTCGACTGTTAAGAAGCCATGAATAAAAGATTCTTCATAGATCTAAACTGTGATTAATTTCAAATCTTGTCATAAATACATTTCAAAGTAATCATGTATGCAATTTGTGGAAGAGAGTTTACAAAAGATATTCATCAAATGAAAATATATACTGCAATTTCAATAATAATGAATGCCTTATTCCATAATTAAGTCTGTGTTCCTAGATAACAGAATTAGATAGATAGATATATATAAATTGATATCTAAGTCCCAGCATTCGCTTTCGATTTTATTAAAAAATATTCTTGGGGCTCTCACCTCTTGGTTTAAAACAAGAAATATAAAAAAAAAAAATTTAAGTCAATTCCTACTTTGGTCAACAAAGAAAAATTTCATTAAATTTAATTAATGGATCAAAATTTGAAAAAACTGCATTAACATCAAGTGATATCCACTACAAGTTTTACAAAATATATTTGAAGCCAAGAAAAAATTAATTAGAAAAACTTAGTGGCGCCATCTATTGACACTAGTTCTAACTTCGTTAGAAATAACGCAGAATAAATTTAAAATTAAAAAATAAAATTTAATGAATGAAGTAACACTTGAAAAAATGTATTAATATCAAGTGTCATCCACTACAAGCTTTAAAAAATGCATTTGAACTTCAGTGGGTGAATAAAACGTATTTTATTAACGATTGAAAATTTGAACAAGATATAAATATATAGGGAGAGAGTGAACTAATAGTAGGAATTCAAAAAAAAAACAAGAATATATATATATATATAGAAGGAAATATATTTATTTTCTTAAGCCTCAATAACCCCCACAGGGATTCGATATCAATAAAGCCCATTCTTAGAGCATCTCTACTCAAACAATTAAAACTGGCAAATTTCAAAAGTCTGTAGATGTAACAGTTCAAAAAGGAAAATGTTTGTTTTTAAAGCTTCCGTAACCCCACTCTTTGGGAGTCTATTACCGCAAAACATGTTTTTAGCAGATTTCTTCTCAACAAAAGAAACATGACTGCGAAATTTCTAATAGTTTTAATAGTTCATGTCTAATAGTTCGTTATGCGAGAGCGAATAAAACGCTTTGTTGCCTATACTTATAGATGACGATAGTGAATCAAAAGACACTAACTCTTACGAAAATAATCCCCCTGATTGCAAATAAAATATAAACCTACATCCACAGTAACAATTAGTTAAGCAATGGTAAAAAATTATTATATGTACAATATTTCAATTACTTAGCAAAAGGGTCTGTAATGCTTTTACTTTTATAAAAAAAAGTAACTTCATAAATGTGTAATTTTTCATGGATTAATAACAATATTACATGGTGGTATCAATTTTTCGAAGCATTAAAATCATTGAAGTTTTCATGGGGAAAAATTCAAGTATGTGAACGATTTGCAGGAGAGGTAGACATTGTTTATGACATCACATTTTAAAGTATTCGAAAATTCGCAATGTTGAACCACCGTCAAGAGAAGGCAACATCTCCTGCCCAAGCTTCTGTATTAACGTGAGGACTTTGAGCCTCGACCGGTTGAACGTGTATCAGAAATGGGTCTTTGGTGACACCAGGATTCGAACCCAAGACCGACCGAAACTACTCCGGCCACAAGTTCAAGACCATGACTAAATGGCTGACATCGCCACTCGCAGTAAAGGAGACAGATAATTCAGTTACATGTTTTACACTGATTATCCACGATTCACACACAAGTACGTTTTTCTTATATTCTAAAATTTCTTATTATAATCAAAAAACCTCTTTTTGTATTAATATCCCCCCTAAAAAAATTAAAAAAATCGAATAATTGAACAAAATGCAAGCTGAAAAACTGCTAAAACTTAAATTAGTCTGAGACTTTGGTCAGAGATTATAATAGTCATAACTTTCAAGAAATTTCATTCTCTATTCCAAAAACAAACATATTTTCTCCCAGTAAGGAAATATAATCTGCATAACAATAATACAAATTAATAACGATTTTCATTATATTTTAATGAAAACACTACAAAAAAAATTTGACATAACATATTTAAAAAAATCAGAAACAATATTGTAGGGTCGGGAAAAACTAAAAACTCACAAACCCATAAAATAGAACTTAAGTCTCTTTCCATTTATCTTTTATCATTTCGACAGCAGTTTCTAGGCAGGAAGAATTCCTTTTGGATGCCTTCCAGTTCCCTTTGTTCCTCGATACCACAGAATATTAAAGATGTGTAAACATGAGAATTTTCAAGTTTGTTGAAAAATTCAACTGTTTTCTACATTTGGAAATCTTTTTCTGTGTAGTGTTGCTTTCATTAATGTAAAGTTTCGTTAATACAGCCTGTTGATTCTTCCACTTTTATGCGAGTACAGAAGAACATTTGTAAATAGACGATTTTAAAAAATTGAAAAACTAAACAGATGGAAATCCCTCTCTCTTCTATGTGTGCGTGTGCATTCATTTAACATACAAGGTGTGACACAAAAAAAACGAGACTAAGTGTGTAGATTGAAAAAAAGAGTGGAATTGGCAACAACTGTTTTGGTGACGTCATCCCACAAACCTCCTCTATCAATGTGGCTAGTTTCGCCTTAATCGATCAAGTTAGTTATAAGTACTGCGTCATTGAGTGAACACGTGCAACTGCATTTTGCCGGAAATTTGTCGAATCAACATCAAGTTGTGATAGCGTTTGGTTCCTGCTTACATCTGAACCCTCTTGTCTACCTGTAAACCCGGCTAGAGGTGTGGGAGAAACAGAATAATCCACAGACATGTTTTTCAATCTAATCAATTTATTTATTCTAATTATTAATCAGACACAATACAATTTTAATTAAGGTAGCTGATATATAGTAGAGCGCGAAGGTGAGAATATAAAATACTACAACAGACCCTCAACTGAATCTAAGACAGCTTAAATACGCTCAAATATAACTACGTCGCACACTAATAATCTATCTTCTACTTAATCAAACGCACAGTATCTGAACTTTTTATGCACCGGATCCTACACTGGAAACTTGCAGGTGCTCTCTTCTGTTTGATCTATGTCGATGGCTCCACGCTGTGTAATATTTAACTAATTCCACTCCTTTTCAATCTTCAATTAACAACTAATTCGCGAACTTTATGTTAACCCCTACTTGCCAACTCCAACGTGTCAACAACTACGTGTCCACCACAACGTGTTAACCTCTCAAATTCGCGAAAACAGAATTTATAAAATATACCTCATTTACATAATCACGTTTCCTTACTCGATGAAAGTTGGCTTAAATAAATATTTTCCTTAAAGGGATTAGTAGAACCGCGTATAGATCCGGCACAAAGTTTCTTGTGAAACTTAAGAAATCAGCCACGAAAACATTTCAAATATTAACCGAGGCTTATGGAGATAAAACTTTGTCTAGTGCACATGTGTTAGAATGGCTTAGAGGTTTTCAGGGGGAAAGGTTAGTGTGGAAGATGATGAACCTGCTGGGTTCACGTCAGCGATTACAGACCAAAACATAACCAAAATTCGTGATAAGTGTGGGTTCCCACTCACATCAGTCGTCAGATTGTTAATCGACGCAACTACATTGAAGTACTAATAAGGCTTCGGGAAAACTTAGGGAAAAAAGGCCAGAATTGGGCAGGAATGGATGGCTGTTGCACCAAGGCAATACACTCGCTCACACGGCCCTATTTGTCCAAGCAGTTTCTGACCAGCAAAAACATTACTGCGATGGGGCATCCTCCTTATTCTCCTGATTTGACCGTGTAATGGTGTTTCCTGCACGCCTAAAGGTGTGGAAGAAAGGGAAGGAAGACTAGCCATGTTCTAAATCACTTAATTTATTTACGGCACAAACCACAGCACAAGTTTGATCAAACAAGCTAAGAGATGCACCCAGTTAATAAATATGAGGAAAATTAACAAGGTATGCGAGATATGAGAAAACGTCAAATACTTTAGTGCACTTAATTCAATAGCTCTGACTTCTTAGTTACCTAATCTAGATTCAATCTCAAGTGACAGATCGTCACCCTAAGTAATACAATTATCAATTACTAAATATCCACGCCTCACATTCAATGTGATTCATCCCTTTTTCCCTAGCAGTCTAACCGATCTCTCTCCTCTTTTAACCTGAAAGTCTAGACATTATATAGTAGTCATAATTTGCATGTTCACGTTCTCTTCTTTAGCGGAAACTTTCTGATAAAATAACTTTTAACGACCAAAATTCCCCAAGAGGACTGTTACTAGGAATATCACGGATAGAGCCTTCACAGCCTCATGCGACTTTTTTTATTTCCTACAATTAAATCTTGCTTAAAGGGAACCCATTTTACCTCCGTTGAAGAGGTCCAGGCAAAAACAGAGAATCTTCTAAAGGGCCTTCCAAAACCTTCGTTCCAGAACTGTTACCAGCAATAGCAGCACTGTATGCAGAAGTGTGTGAATGCTGAAAGGAACTACTTTGAAAGTGATAATGTCACGGAGAATTGATTCTGTACCGTACAAGAATTTATTAGACCAGTCGTTTTTGTTTGTGTGTGTGTGTGTCACACCCAATATATATATTTATTTCTTTGAATTATTATATTTAAGTTACCTTTCCTGATATTAAAAATCGAGAAAATGAAATGCTTTATTCGAAATAGTTTTACTCTTACCTTTTGTAAAGCAACTTTAAAGAGGGGGTGGGGGAAATCGTGAAGAGTACTCGAGAACAGAATTAATTAATCGGAGGACTGAGAATTGCTTTTGAGACGTCAGAAAGACAGAGGAAAACAAATGATATAGTTTGTCACGGAGATGCTCCTTTTTCGCACGGAAAAAAACACTCCTTTGTAGTGGACGAGATGTCGTGGCTAAAGAAAACGAACAAAGCCTGTCTGTGGAGTTTTATATGGCTAGAGTACTTGCGGTTCTGTCTTATTCGATTAAGTGCTGAGGTCCTTTATCAAAGATTTTCTTTATTATTCGAAATAAACATCAGTACAAAAGAACTTCTTAACTCTGATTAATCGAACTATGTTTAGTTTCAGAAAGGCAAGTTTAAAAGTTGTAAATAAGTATATAAAATTGTTGAAAATTTTCCCCTCCTCTTTGATGTAGAGGTTTTGATTTTGAGAATCTTTACTTCGAAAATAATTTTCACAACATTGTGTTCCAATTTTTTTTTATCCTGAAGATTATGCAACTTTTGATAAACTTAAAGCTAAAGTTTTCGGTAACTCTCTTATTCTCAGTAATTAGGAAATTATTATATAAAAATGGAGTAATTTAAACATAGAATAAGTTTAAAATCCATTCATTAAAAAAAATCGCCAAAATTTACAAATATTTCACAAAATTGGAATAGCTTAAGAAATCAAATATTGCAAAGCATTTGGAATGCTTTATTTGTTGTTGTTGCTTATGCCACCTGTCTGACGTAGTCAGATCAAGGCCCACGAAATTCATCATGGCAACGGGCTAGATCTATGCCTGTCGTTAGCCTAAGCTTTGAGTCCCATGAAGGTGACAGTACGATTTTTTGCTCGATAGATGCCGACACCATACAAACCCACTTATTTAACCAGCCGTACTCCGTGTGTACTCTGAGGGTATTTGGTGGCATCGGGCATCGAACCCAGGCCGTCCGGTCTGGAGTCCGATGCTCTAACCACTAGGCTACCCAAGGCCCCCTGCTTTCTTTAATATGTATATGATATATATATCGTCTGAAAAATCTGTTCGACATTTTAACGATTTTTACAAACATGTGGCAACACTCAAGAATTTATTTCATTTTATCTTCTGAAAAAAAATTGTTTTTGTGAGAAGAATATTCACTTCATGGTTTTCCAAAATGTCAAAAAGAATTGAGTAAATAGCATGCATTAAATTTTGTTTTTTCAATGAAATCTCCACTACAAACATCTGAAGTATTGCAAACAGCTTTTAAAGTCAGCTATTTATCAAAAAGACAATGCTTGATTGATATGGTGGTTTACATCATGAATTTCTGCCAACTACCCGATGATTGATAAAGATAATTATTTGAATGTTGTACTCCATTTGCTTGATTGATTGATTTTAATTTATGTCGTACTCTGAAGCTGTTCGAGAGCTGTTGGCGAAGGACCTCGTAATTCTGAACCACGCACTAGTGACAAGGACAACACCTAAGCTGATTTTAAGTCTTCAAACATCCATGCCAACGGAAGAACTTTGAACCTCGACAGATTTGACATGCATCAACCCCTCTACACGGTGGGTCTTCAGACACTATTAGCGTGAAGATCGTCAAAAGCTACCTGAATTGTAGAGAGGTAACTCATGGGATTTCCATCAACAGGTCACCCCCTCAACTTCGTTATTATTCATGATTTTTTTTATTAGTCATTTAACAAATACAGCTCTACAGGTCTCGTATTTATCTGATATGGCATCGTGGGACCTTTTCTTATCTCCTTAGTTGAAAATACCTCTTCGTAAACACAATTTTAAGACCTTTGATGCAACAACTGAAAGTTCGATCCGAATGTAATAAATACTGCTGCGTGTGCGTGGTGTTATAAAATAATAATATTCTGGAGCCCAAGAATTTGTCTTTTCCTGGATTTATTGGTAACAAAACTTTCAACGATAAACCTAACAATCTTTAATAAATTAAATCAATACATTAATTAGACTGAAACTAAAGAGAATTCTGATATTCGAGATAAAAATCCTTGTAAACAACGGCACCTGGTACGCCGAAGCCAAGAATTACGAGAAAACAACAGCACATGTAGTTATGCTGAAGCCAAGTTCAAGATTCCAACTGAGACAGAATCCCTTACATATGATTTCTATCGAGATAAACCACGTGGGGTCTGAGCGTGGTGACAACCTCGCTCCACCCATTCAGACCACCTGGTCCATAATTCACAACACCGAACCTTGAAGTGATTTCACAAACACGATTTTAAGGTATGTTTTGAAGATTAGAAACATGCTAAGAAGTCCATTTCATTCTGTTGATTAGTTCATTAACATCACACTCTAAGATAACGTGAGGGTTATTGGTGAGGGACCTCGTAATTTTAAACCATCATCAAGTGACAAGAACGACGCCAAAGTGGCCATCCCACAGCCCAAACATCCCCACTACGTTTATGTGAACGTTTATGTCAATCTAACATCAATCAGCCTCTCTTCATAATGGGTTTTCAATGGCAACGGGACTCGAGCTCACGATTTGGCAATACCAGCTGCGAGTGAGTGAGTGAGTGAATATTAACGTCCCACTGTTCAGCTATACGATGGCTTTTTGGGGATAGACCTCGTGATTTTGAATCATGGTCAAGTGACACAGACGACACCTGAGCTTGCACCCCTCTCCTAATTACCACACCAACGGGAGGACGTTTGAGCTCTCGATACATTCAACGTGCATCTCTCCCCTACACGACGGGTTTTTAGTGGTACTGGGCTCGAACTCTTGACATGCCGGTCACGTTCCGATACCTTGACCACTAGGCTACCGCGGCCTTAACACCAGCTGCGAGTTCGTGATCATGACCACTCTTTGACCATAATGCTCACAATATTGACCAGTCGGGTACCAAGTGATTGAGTATTTATTAACGTTGCTCTGCAAAGCAACAAAAGGGGTATTGGCGATGAACCTCTCTATTGTGAATAAAGTCAAGTGACGAGGACGACACCTGAACTGACCCCCACTCCGAACTTCCACATTACGCCAACGGGTGAGCTTCGATGATTTAACATGCATTAGCCCCTCTGCACGGTGGGTTTTCTGTGACACTACAATTGGGAACGGAATACCAGTAAAATAAATTTTTGCATCGTCAAAATTCAAAGTACAGTACAATTAAAATGAAGTATTGATTTTAATCGCCAAACTAGAAATAATAGAGACTATCAGAGATGAACTTCGAAATTTTGAATCTCAACTAGATATAAAGGGTACGATACTCTTAAACAAGAGTTCTATTTCTCATACGTCTACCTTTCCGTCGATTATCCATACCCCCGTCATTAACTTCGGGTTTGAGCCTCGATTAAGTTAACGATTCAAAGTACGGGACTCGAACCCATCACCCACAGGTCACGAGTCTTGCTTGACCCCACCAAGCTTCCAGATGTCACATTCAGGTGAAAAGTGTTTTCAAAAAATAACAAAGATGCATATAAATCTACCTTTCCCTTCCATCTTTAAATCAAAAATGTATCCCTTTTTTTAACTCCTACTATTAGTTCACTCTCTCCATGTGTGTGTGTATGTCGTGTTTTGCGAATGGACATCAAGACATTTTATTTTAACTGTCTTTATTCCATGAAATCATTTTGTAATCTGATTTGAAAAGAGAGAGAGACGAACACGTGTTAAATATATGAATAGGTGGCCCCTTCAGAAGCCATACGTTCTTCAAGTACGCTTCTTAGTGAAGAGATATACTTGAGAATTTAAGCATGACATATAGATAATAAAAAATAATCGTAGGAGCGGCGATCTGTTAAAGCCATGTGTTCTCCATTCCCGAACTGGGTAATAAATTTAATACGTGAAGATGTAACGAGAAAATAAAAGTTAGAAGTGGACTAGGGAGTTAATTTTAGATCTAATTTAATTATCCTTTTATATATATATATATGTCTTTATATTTCTATGTATATATACTTTGATAGATAGATATATCTTGTTCAAATTTTCGATTGTTCATAAAATATTTTTTATTCATTCCCTCACACAAGTTCAAATACATTTTTTTCAACTTGTAGTGGATGACACTTGATGTTAATACAGTTTTTTCAAATACTAATTCATTAATTAAATGAAAAAATGAATAAATAGTAACAAACTAAAGTGGTAGTCCAACAGTATATAAGTATATATAGAAAGGAAAAATCATTCATTGTGTCCCTGTAGTGCAATGGATAACGCGTTGAACTTCTAATCCAAAGGTCGTGGGTTCGAATCTCACCTGGGATGGCATAATTTATGAGAATGGGATTCCCTTTTTACTATATTATTTTCATTGGAATAATTAAATTTAATTCATGAAGAAACAGTAACAAACAAACAAAAACAGTCCAACACTCTATATAGAAAGGAAAATGTTAAATTTAAAGGAAAATCGCTTTCTATTTTGCCATGTAATATTATGATTCTTACATATGCATATACATATTTATATTAATTGTAACTATTTAATAAAATGTAGCTAAAATAAAAATTTTCTTTGTTGACCTTAGTAGGAATTGACTTAAATTTTTTTTTCATATTACTTGTTTTTCCCCTTAAGTTACTATAATTCACTTAGTTAAACGGCAAATCCCAAATCATTATACAATCCTCTAGTAATTTTCAAAGTAGCCCAATCCTAGTTGGAATTTTTTTTCCCTTCCTAGCATTATAAAACCCTCGCGCGTTCCACGCTTACCACTCAAAAAGGATGAATAATTCGCAGTTATAAATCCTGACATTGCAGAGGGAGCCTAAATGTTCTCCGTTACGCCCCTGGTGAACGGATAAAATTTTATCCAACATGTGAGTCAAACCATGAATGAAAGTCAGGATTGTAAATACTTGTTTATTCATGAAATAGCTTTTAGATAGTTCTATGGGATATTAAACAACAACGAACACTATTTCCTTTATTAAATACTTTGGCGCGCGCGCGCTGTTTTCTTTTAGCCTAACTTAAATGTAAACAAAGTTCTTTGTTTCCAGATTGAATAGTTGATTGTTTATTTATATAGCTTTCTGAAGCAACACGAGTGGCTGCAGAAGCCTAGTGGTTAGGGTCACGAACTCGTGGCCGGAGTGTCATGAGTTTGAATCCTAGGCCAATGATGAACCACCGTGTCAAGGAGATGACGTACATTAAGTTTGTTAAAGCTCAAAATCCTCCCGTTAGCGTGGTGTAATAGTTTGGAGAATAGGGTGCCAGCTCAGGTGTCAACCTCGTCACTTAACCGAGTTTCAAAATTACGAGCCTCGTCACCAATAGTTCTCGTGATCCTTTTTCGTGCAACGTAAGAAACTCACACACTTACTGATGCAATGTTAAGGGACCTCGTAATTTTGAGCAATGATCAAGTGACGAGGATGACACCTGAACTAGCATATCTTTCTCTGAACTTCCACTCCATGTCAGGATAAGGAATTTGAGCCTCAACAGTTTTAACGTGCAGTGATCCTTCTACACTGAGGATCTTCAGTGATATCAAAACTTAAATATACGTCTCGCCAAATGTTCATTTCCAGGACAGAAGCATGCTGTTTTCAGCGTAAAGAAAAATTGGTGAGTGAGAGAGTGTTTGTCAACTTCGCCTTTCAAAGCAAGGTGAGAGGTTTTGGTCAGGCCGTGGTAGCCTAGTGGTCAAGGTAACGGACTCGTGATCGGCGTGTCATGAGTTCGAGAATAGTGCCGCTGAAGACCCACCGTGTAGGGGAGCGATTCTCGTAAAATCTATCGAAAGATCAAACGTTCTCCCGTTGGTGTGGTAGTTAGAAGAGGGGTGCCAGCTCAGATATCGTCCTCGTCACTTGACCGTGGTTCAAAATTATGAGATCCGTCACCAAAGGCCCTCAAGTAGCTAAAACCTGCGACGTTAATATTCAATCAATCAATCGTGAGAGACTTTTGGTGACGTACAAAGAAAAACTGAGCCGTGGTCAAATAACGAGAACGACACCTGAGTTGGCACTCCACTCTCCTAACTTCTCCTTCAAGCTAACATGATGATTTTGAGCCTGGACAGATTTAATCCCATCAACCCCTTTAGTGGATCTTCAGTGGTATTACAGCTCGAACTCATGACACGCCAACCACAAGCTCCTGACCATACCCACTAGGCTACCGCGGCTTGCAAATTCCTGGTCAGTGATGCTTTAAGCCACGTGTACGAGTTCTGATTCTTCTACAGAATCAGATCTCGTGTCCAGTCTTGTGTGGCAGGACTAATGCGCATTAGAACTATTGAGGCTCAAAGTGAAGAGAAAGGTACTGGTTGTAGTTTAGATCACGTCATTGTGCTGTTGAAATTATGACGAAATTACTGAGTTTTTTAATATTAACGTCGCACTGTTCAGCTACTCGAGGGCTTTGGTTGATGGACCTCGTAATTCTGAACCATGGTCAAGTGACGCGGGAGACACCTAAGCTGGCACCACGTCTCCTAATTTCCCCACCATACCAACGGGAGAAAGTTTGATTCTCAACATTTTTTTCGTGTATCGGCCGCTCTGCATGGTGAGTCTTCAGCGGTCCTCGGCTCGAACTCATGACATGCCGGTCACGAGTGCTTCACCATGACCACTATGCTACTGCGGCAGACCAAATTACTGTTTGGCGTCCCAAATACTGCATGGTGGTGCCATCTAGCAGCTGTGACATTAATAAAAATGCTAATATATTACCATTGGTTACAGAAGCATATATTCCAATATTGAACACCACATTTTTCCTCACCCCATCCGTTTTTGACTAACTTCTAATGGTGATACCAATAAAAATACAAGTTTTCCAGTTTCTTAAATTTAATATTTCTTACTCTCAGCTTCAGCATTTAAATTTTTCAACTTTAATTTTTATTTTAATACCAACAAATTCTTGGGCAAGTGTAGAATCATATTACAGTTACATCCTTTTTATTCAAGATTTATAGCCCCCCCCACACACACACAGTGTTACAAAATCCTATAAAAATATTTCCACGCAGAATAAACAATTTGTGAAAAACGTTCTATTGATTATTTCAGTATGTATTCCAGGCTATTGAACAGTCAGAAACGCATTCTTAATTATTACATCAATATATTGCTCCAAAAATGAGTGCGTTGATTTTTAAAATCTATAAAGTATACAATTATACAAACCCCTTTCTAAAACAGGAAGTTTAACAAGTAATTTCAGTTATATAGAAGAGTTGAATTCAAGACTAATTTCTCCGATCTGAATTGTTTTATCGATAGATGGCAGCACAAACAAAATTTTGAATGTTAGTTTTGTTATCTATTTCAGCTCTTGGTTGGTGGCAAGCAAGCTGTTATCGTACATTTAAAGTTTATTTTCGGTTCAAGTGTTCAACTCTGTTTACTTGCTCTGAAAGCAGTAAACTTTTTTTTTTTTTTTTGGTATTGAAGTTTATATTCTTACAAGGACTTGGTAAGCATAATTTCGTTTTTTTTTTACTTAAGCAATTAGACTCAAGATGAGTCTGGCAAAGATTGAGGAATTCAATGTCAAAAATCATTTAACTATACAGATGGCAGATAAGATGGATACCGGGAATGGGAATATGAAATACTTCCGTACTCCTACGTCTGAAAAGGAACTCTTATTACGAGCCGGGCAAAGGAAAATAACCGAAATAAATATATTTTTACAAAATAAACAAAAGTCGTCAGCCATCCCCAAAACTAACCCGCAACTACTTTATACGGAGATAAAAAGTAAAATTCCCAGATATGATCAAATCTCTAATATGTCATTTACTAGAAATGGAAAATTACGTTTTGCTACTTCGGATCCAATTTGTGCAGTAAACATTTTGTGGCCGCGGTGGCCAAGTGGTCTAGGCATCGGAGCATGGCTAGCTTGTCATGAGTTCGATCCCAGTACCACTAAAGATCCGCCTTGTAGGGGAGTGATGCAAGTTAAATCTGTCAAGAGCTCAAACGTCCTCCCGTTGGTGTGGTGTGATAGTTAGGAGACGGGGTGCCAGCTCAGGTGTCGTCCGCGTCACTTGACCATGGTTCAAAATTACGCGGACCGTCACCAAAAGCCCTCGTTTTGCTAATCAGTGCGACGTTAATATTCACTCACTCACTCACGCAGTACAAATTTTATATTTGGAGCAAATATTGAATGTTTTGATCAATACAAGTGCCATATGGGAGGGTATTACATCTCGTTTCTTACTATACGAAATCCCTACTAATGTATCCTTAGAAGAATTACCTGCGGAATTACAAAGTAGCAATAATTTTGAAATTGTAGAAATACGCAGATTTATAAAATCAGGGACAAGTCCTGAAATATCTCCTGTTCTGATTACCATTCTTGGAACGGTAATACCAGAAAATGTTAAACTCTGGTTCATTAATCATAAAATTCAATTATTTATTGACAGACCTAGACAATGTACTAACTGTTTCAGTTTTTTGCATCCGTCTCGTATTTGTCAGAGTCCAGCTATATGTTGTAATTGTGGTTCTTCTCATCAAGGAACGTGCACAGTAAATGCGAGCTGCACTAACTGTAAGGGCAATCATCCGGCAAATTCTTCTCTTTGTCCTTTGTTCATTAAAGAAAAACAAATTATATAGAATTGAAGTGTAGGCACCATATAACACTAAGTGAGGCGCGACGACGTTTTCGTGAATCTACTTCCGAAAATTTTGCGACAGTTCTTAAAAAAACACACAAGAAAACATTAACATTCAGGAAATCATAGATATGAAATTTGATAAAATGATGACTGCTTTCCCCAAACAGTATTAGAAAAACAAACGGCATTCCTGATGGAAACTTTAAAAAAATCAATGGAACCTGTACTTTCTCATGTATGTAGCATAATAGATTCGACGACGCATTGTTCTCCCCCTGGAAGAAAGAAAAGGGCTTCAGTCACATTAAATACCCCACGGGTCCAGTTCCAGGCGGTTCTGGCAAAAGTGGAATATATATATATATATATATACTCAACACTGAAATCGGATTAAAAAAAATTCTCTATATATATGTTCTCATTTTCTGTACATATGTTTCACTCCAGTACTTTAATAAATTATTTTTTTACTTGTTCCTCAAAGGGGAGGAATCTTTTTGAAATTTCTGTGAAATATTCCTCTCCCTTTTTCCCTTTTCTAAATTCATGCATTTTTTACAATAGAACCTAAAAAATAAAACCATTTGGTTATACATCCCTCCCTTTTCGCAAGCAGATATTTTAATTTTCCAAGAAACCTTTTTAACAAATGAAGACAGTTTTAATATTCCAGGGAAAAAGATATTCAGAAATGACAGACAAAATAGACCTGGAGGTGGCTTAATAATAGCCGTTCCTCTGAATGTTTCTGCCCAACAAATTCCAATTCAGTCAGCACAAATAGAAGATTTGGGAATCACTTGTTGTTAAAATAAATATTAAAGACATTTCTTTTTATGTTATAAACATCTATGCACCACGTGGACTTAATATTACTATAATCAAATCCTTTCTCGAATCTTGAACAGATCCGTTCTTCATTTTTGGCGATTTCAACCTGCATCATCCGATGTGGGGATTAGATCACAGTTCCAGATACAGTAATACTTTCGTAGATTGGTTGACTGAATCAAATTCAATACTTCTTAATACAACAGTTCCTACTTATAGAAATTCAGCGGGTAAATCCTCTTTAATTGATCTTACAATTTGCTCCTCAAACCTCTCTGGATATACTAATTGTTATGTTTCAGTTTGTTTTTTATAGTGATCATAGTCCAGTAATAACAGAATTTTCTCTTCGAAAGCCGAGTAAAAGATTTGTAACAAAAACTAACTGGCAAATTGTGAAAGAAGAAGTGGAGATTATACTAAGCAATCCAGAAGAAAATATAGATAATCTTACTGATAAAATTTCGAAAATTATACATAGTAATAGTAATTTCTAACAAATCTTTCCCTCCTTGGTGGAATGGTACTTGCCATAATTTTTATAAAATAAAATAAAAGTTAAGGAAAAAAGCTATACGAAGCATTTTTCCTCAATTATGGATCAAATACAAGCAATATGCTAGTAAACTCAGATTTCATATTAAAAGTGCCAAAAGATTATATTGGGATAATATTTGTAAAACGTTTCTAATCCAAAGATACTTTTTAATATTCTTAAGAAGCTCTCCACCTCTAATAATATAGAAGATAAGCATAATATCCTTCAAATAAATAATAGAGTCATTACTCATCCTCAAATTCAAGCAAATATTTTTGCGGGTTTTTTTTTTGCATCTTAAAACGCTCATCACGAACCAATTCCTCTGGATTTTTTCCACAAAGTGGATAACATTCTTAACAAACCTTTTCATATTTCTGAAATTCACAGAGCATTAAAACTCTCTAAAAATTCAACTCCTGTAGCTGATCATATCACAGCATCCTTCCTTAAAAAGCTTGATCACAGTGGCTGTGAAGTAATTTTAAGATATTTTCAAAATCTATTTGATAATGCAATATTTTTTTTTTTTTTTTTTTTTTAATCTGCTAATTGATAATCCCCCCCCCCCCCCCCCCCCCCCCCCCCCCCGCAATAGTTCCAAACTCTTGGAAGCAAGCAGTCATCCTCCCGATTCCTAAACAATGCAAAGACAAATCTCAAATTTCATCTTACAGACCAATAGCACTGACTTCCATCTTTTCAAAAACCTTTGAAAGAGTCCTAACCAATAGATTAAGCTACTTTTTAAACTGCAGAAAGAAAACTTCATCCTCAACATTACGGTTTCGTCCCATTTAAAAAGATAGCAGAAGTGCTACATATATTATTCAAAAAGCAATAGCGGATGCAAAATCACAAAAGAAATATTTTGTAGGAATAAGTTTAGATATAAAAAGCGCATATGATTCAGTTTATATCGACGGTCTTCTATATAAATGTCTGCAAATTGGTATAACAGGAAAAACAGCTATTTGGATCCACAAGTTTCTCACACAACGGTTTTTCCAAATCAAATGGAGGGGATTTCTTTCCTCCAAAAGGATATCTTCCCAAGGTCTTCCCCAGCGTAGTGTCCTCTCTCCCCTTTTATATACTATCTACATACATGATTTTTTTGAAACCTTGGAACATGACACCGAATGTTTAATATATGCCAACGACGTTTTTATTTACTGTTCTCATCATTCTCTTGAGTACATTCACAAAAAATTGCAAAATACGCAGGAAAGAATTTCTCAATGGTGCAAATATTGGAAGCTATCTCTTAGTCCAGGTAAAAGTACAATTGCTGAGTTACCCAATAAAAGAATTAATAAGTTTCCTAATATTTTATTGGAAGGGCATCCACTACCTTGGCAATCCTCAATCAAATATTTAGGTGTTCACTTTTCCAAACGGAGTCAGAATGTTTCTTTAGAAATCAATTAAATAGCAAAGCATTGAAAAAAATTAATAGCCTTAAGGCTATGGCCTACAAGCATTATGGTCCAAGAGCTGCAGATCTGATCAAAATAGTAAACAATAGTATATGCAGTGTTTTCTTCTATACTTTAGCCATATAATAAATAAATGGTCTGATAATCAACTTAAACCTTTTAATGTCATTCAAACAAAAGCCCTCCGAATTGCATTAGGACTTCCACAATGGACTCCAAACATTGTACTTTTTAAAATTGGCTGGACAGGAAATTCTATCCGACAAAATACGAAGACTAGCAAATAACTACTTCCTTTCTCAAATTTCAAACCAAACCTTTTCTCCATTATATTGCAATAACCCCGACTCTATGAATCTAAATATTATGGAAGATAAAAATAATATTATAAATATATTAAATCCCTTGAATGCTGTTAGTGGTCAAATTATCTCAATCCCCAGAATAACATCTTTCTCAATCAGGATAAAAATCTACTAATACAGATTTTAAGGGGCTTATTTGATGAAACAATAGATCGTGATTTCCAAGGCTTCTATATAATAGTTACTGACGCTTCTAAAACTAAACAAATTACATCAATTTCAGGTATTACGGAAAATTCCTTTTTTGCCTACAGTATCAATCCCAATAATTCTATTTTCACAGCTGAAGCTCTGGCTATCTGCCAAGCTTTAGATCTGTCAGTTACAAGAATCTGCTAATTTTATCTGATAGTCTCTCTGCTCTTCAAAATTATTCGATCAAATCTCATAGTGTCATCCATAAATTAGCTAGCAAGTTATACATTTTATCGCATTATAATGATCAGATAATTCTACTTTGGACTCCGGGACATTCAAATATATTGTGGAATGAACAGGCGGATAATCTCGCAAGATCTGTCACAGAGTCTAATGTTTACATCGACTGGATCGCCTCAGAAGACATCAGGAAAAAAATATATCAAGAGAGTTTTAAAAAAGCAAATGATAACTTCTGTTCAAGCAAATATTTAGAAAACTTGGGCAATATTCCAAACATAGGCTCTATCTCTAAATGGACAAGCAATAGAAGAGAAGAAATCCTATGCACTCGAATCTTTAGTAAAATGATCATCACTCCTGGACTTCTACGTAAATTTATCATTCAACGCAAACTGCAGAATCTGTAATTGCTTAAACGATTTGTGTGGACCACATCTTGTTAAACTGCAATAGATATATTCATCCTCGAAATCAATTAAAGCACTTTCTCAAAATTGATCCACATTATAACATTACTTTCAAAGAACTATTGGAGAAAGCTTTGTCAAATAGATTATCATTCAGATTTTTTATCCAGAAAATGAAATATTTTGGCATCTATTAATTTATTAATCCTATAGTTTTTTTTCCAGGGGATAATAGCCTTTGTAGCTCTATATCCCACAAAACCTGAACTGAACATCTATCATTTCATCGACAATTTATTAATGATTTCTAGAGATAATGAAAAGATTATGATTCTTCACAGGCAACGTAATATTACATTTTTAAAAATATATCATTTCAGAAATGAAATAATTGCCTGTGTGTTTTAGGTGAATCGACTCATGGATAACTAACTTATTATTTTGATACTAAATTAGGGCTATGAGTTTTTGGTGAAAGTTGCATGTTATCATCAGAGTTGTATCGAAAAAGATTTTTGTTCACTTTTAAATCATTTGAGAAATTAAGTTCGCGGTTAAAGTGTAATATAGCCTTAGCGATGTCAATTTCTTTTGGCGACCAAAATCAATCGCCAAGCTACTTCACTTAACGATAAGTGTCCAGAAGCCAGAATGAATTCGTTATCTCACCATAATATCTATATAAAAATCGCCAAATGCAAGGAAAAATTGCCAACTCCAAAGGGCCCTCCCTATACTACACTTGAGCCAAGTTCGCTTCTCTATCGAAAGGGTATTGTGGCTGACAAGACAGTTTATAGGGAGATTACTCTTTCCATAATTCCACGTGAATTGGAGAGACCTTGGCAACAGACTTCGCGACAAATTTGGCAGCTAAAAGTCACCACATCTACATCTGTTTGAGGCGATAATTTTCTCAAAATCTTGGAAGATTCTTTCCAACTTATGTAAGGGCGACGCAGAGAAGCAACATTTGACGGTGACTGCATTTTGTTTGCCTTATGCGAAATGGTGATAACTGATATGAATTGCTATGCTTTGTTTTTTCATCTTTTAGAAGAAAATGTACTGTAATTATTATATAATTCGATTAAATTGTAGTTCACTCCGAAAAAAATTGCTTGTTAATTGTATTTTTTGCATGTCAAAGACGATTGACCATATATCAATATTTTGAGGTATCTGTCCAACACTATTAAAATTTATGCAAGATAATTTTGTGTAAGACAGTAATTGTGACAATTCTCTAAGCATCAGTTCAGTGGCGTTCACAGATCTCTCTTGGGGGCTGAGGTTACATACTAAAAAACACGCGGAAGAAAGTGTCGAGGAAAAAATCTCTGGAAAAAAGTTAAAAATCTGTTGGCCTATGGAGGGGAGGGGGGTCAGAGGCGGATTAAGCGGCTGGCGGCCGCCAGGGGCCCCAAGCTGATAGACTTCAGTTATATTGAAGGTGCAACAAAAAAAATTTTGTACTGATATTGCAAACCCAATGATTACCCACGATTTGAATCGTATAACAATTAGTGTTGCCCTCACATATTGCATGTAACTGCGGTTGAAATCCGTTTGTTTTTTGCTTTTTTTAAAAAAAAAATGTTTTCTTGAACTTTGGTCTTTAATATATGTTTTCGGTTCCAAGTTTTTAAAGTTGATCCCAGATTTTATATTAAAATAATGATCTAGATCTGGGCTATAAACAACTACAATGTTTAGTTCTTTCAGAAGATTTGAAGTATTTGAAGGTTCGTGGTTATTGTTATCTGGTTTGTGTTTATATTTTTGAGAATGTGGGGAAAGAGATCAAACTGGTGTCGGATTAAACGACATGGAGGCCCCTAGTAGTCAGGTTCTCAGGGCCCCTTAGCCCATTTTGGAGCTCTAACAGAAAACAGAACTTTGGTTTTGTGGGTCCCTAAAGCACAGGGCCCATAGGCAATTGCCTACTCTTCCTAACGAGTATTCGGCTGGATTGAAGTATTTTGCAAATTTAGCATCAGTTTTATTTCCAGTGTGCTGACTGAAATAGCGAAATATTTAAGTGAAGTTGAAATTTCTCTAAATTTATGGATGAATCAAATGGTGAAATAGATGAAGTAATTTTCGAAAACTGCTTAAGAGCAGCGTTTCTCCAGAGCTGTAGGGCGCACCTGCCCCAGAGCGTGATAACCCTACAGGGGCGCAGCATGGAAAATAGAAGATTAAAAATTAGTTTACTGACGCCGTAAAACAAAATACTTTCTGACATAAAAACACACACATTGCTATAATTTATACATATCATCTAGCATTTAGTCATCGAAAATAAAAGCACCTAGCATGTGTAAGCAAAAGTCATAAAATGTTATCAATGGTCTTTTACCATTGATAACATTCTAATATTACGTTGCAAATAGTATGTCACTAGCCCAAAACGATATAAGTTTTCCGTGGAATTCTGAACTCTGAAACATAATAAGAAAAGTTTAGAAGCTGGTAAAGTTACTCAAAATATGAAGACATAATCTTTGAATAAAGGAAAACTTCTCATTCAAGCGGATCAACAGAAAGATCGTTTGAAGTGAAATATAGATAACACTTAGGATGGAAAGAATCCATTCAAGATGTTGTTGCCTGTAAATGACAATAACTTGTAGGCTATTGATTGATTGACTGTAATAAACGTCATACTAGAAGCTACAGGAAGGCTTGGCCCTTAGTCAGGTGTTTTTCAGAGATGGTCCAGTGAAAGAGAATAGTATACTTTGTTATAACGGTTCTCTTTTATTTCTGTAACAACCAAAGACTGGATGCGCATTTGATGGTGAGCAAGGGCTCATCTTTACTTTACCCGTTTAGAAAGATAGGACCATAAGCGCCAGAAGTCTTCCGTCACCCTCCAAGTCTATGAATTGGTATTTTTGAAGGTATCAATGAGTTCTCAACATTTAGTCTTCTGAGTGGAAGGGGGCGCGTTAAAGAAGAATTTCAATTTTATTGGACAAAAACA